>BQKN01006513.1:0-16841 GCA_022839385.1 Asparagus kiusianus | reverse complement strand
TGTCGGATTGAGACCTCGTGCTTGAGTTTTTGAAGGCTTGAAGACTTGGACATTCGGATCTGATTCTTGGCGAGCACCCGCATCACAAAAGGCAGGAGTTCGAGAGGATCGAGATCTCAGATCTACGTTGCTACACTCCGGATCAAAGCTTGGTCTTTGATCCCGAGATTCGAACGGTTGTTTCCTTGGTGAAACAATCCCTCCGGCTATTATTTCCTTGGTGAGATAATACCCGTAATACTTCGTAGATCTGCTTGGATCCAGATCTCGTGGTGGTCAACGGCAAATAACCCCGGCACAGGCAAACAACCCACGAAAGCGAATGACCGGATAACAGGAGCTCGCGATTTGTTCGAGAAAAGAGAAAAGTTGTAATTTTTCTTTCTTTGTTTTGATTTTCATTGTAAACCGGATCTTATAAAAAGGCCGGATCTTTCTGTAACGCAAAAAGTTGTTATTTTAAGAGTGCAATGACGACAATGAAGAAGTCAACAGTTTTTCCCGCGAACAATCTGGCGACCACAGTGGGAGCCATCGATCTCGCTGTCGAGATCGGAGCGTCGCAGCCACGGATCTCGATCCCGGTCGTGGAGGAGGTCGAGTATGAGTTCGACCAGCAAAAGTACGAGGAGTACGTGTCCTCGTCTGGATCAACCTCCCCCCTCCTAAGTCCAAGAAATCCCAGAAGTTCTCCTCCAGGAGAAAGGTGCGTTGGTGCGAAGAAGTTAAAGCCACCAACGATAACCTCACCCCGATCGACGCCGAAGTTGCGTTGGGTGAAGTCCTACCGGCCTCTAAGCAGGTCAAATCCGCCGTTAAAGGCGTGGTGACTCTCTCTAAGAGAGCCCGCCAGAGGCAGCGTCAACACCTTGCGAAGCAATTCGCAAAGGCCATGGAGTCCGTTGACGGGGTCCGCTACCATGCGGATCTGAAGAACAAACGAGGCAAACAGCCTCAACAACAAGTGAAGGGTGGTTCCTCTAAGCCATCAACTATGGAGTGGGTCCGTGTCAAACGGAACCGTTCGATGCTGGAGGAGCGTATCCGCAAACACCGCGCATTATCGGCGCAAGCACGGGCCAAAACTGAAGAAGCCCGTCGGAAGCTACAGAAGGAGGTGGTCAAGAAGCCGCCATCAACTCGCAAGGTTTGGAGGCCGAAGTCTGAAGCAACAATTCAGACCAAGGAGCAACAACCGCAGCCTCCAAAGATTCAACTTCCGGCGAATCAACCCAAATCACCGGTAATTTCCGCAACTGTTCCGGGAGATCCCACAGGACCATCCCAGAAGAGGAAATTAGTTTTGAAGCGCCTCGGTCCAATTCCCAAAGAACGAGGCAAAGCTCCAGTCCAAGAACACTTGGGGCCAATGAAGAAGTCCCAAACAATGCAACATGCTGGGGGTCGCCGCAACCCTCAACACTTGGAGAAAATCGCGGCACCCAAGCGCACAACGTTGCGCATCGAAGTGCAGGAGCCCGCTGAAGATTCACGCCCACAAAGGCGCGTTTCGAGGCGTGTGACTCTGGAAGGCCCAAAGAAGGTGATTCACCCTCAGAAGGAAACACTGTCGTCTGATGACGATGACGTTATACCTGGGAGATCGTGCCAACACACGATAGGTTGCTCCGACCTTCAAACGGACGAGCTGTACTATCGTACCGGGGGTACGAGTAAATCCAGAAAGAGGAGCCCTCGAAGGCTCGAAACTCAATGTCCTTGCTTAAAGCTCATTCGGGTGGTATTGTCTAAGTGCAACTGTGTCAAGGCAGTCCCCGAGAGAGTTTCGGTGTTCGAAAGACTCAGCACTGGAACGCCAAAACCAAGGCATAGGCGTTTCCAGCGAAGAAGAACGATGGTCGAAGACGGTGAACATTCAAGGGTCACCGCCAATATGACCAGCACAGGAATATCGACTCCGGATAACCCCGAGGCGATTCCAGAAATACCCCGACGTGTAACTCGTCTCCAATCCGGGGCTATCATTCGTGCAACGTATGGTAGAGTTCGGACAAGAGTAACTTCGGGAGATGAAGAATCAGATGCTGGCTCAGCAGTTGCGTCTGATAACACCGTGTCCAGTGAAGGACAAGCCCACGAGTCGTTTATGATAAGCGCGGAGCAAGTGGCCAAGATGCTCGAAGATGCCATGGCCAAACAACAGGAAAGCTTTAGGTTCGAAATGCAGATGGCCATGCACAAGGCGAACCAAGTCGTCATAACCAGAACAACCTGGAGGATGAGGACACAAATGAAGCTCGTAATACCAATAACCCTCCCATCAATCCAGGGGGTGGTAACGAGAATGCTAGTGAAGATACAGGTGAAAGCCTAAAAATTAAAAATCTCGAGAGCAAGATCAATACATTGATCTCTGCTAAAGAGACGAAAAAGACGGGCATTCCTTGTCCATACCCAAGAGAGTGGGAATCAATCTCATATCCGGCGAAGTTCAGTCTAATTAACTTCACGCCGTTTAATGGGATGGGTTCACCTACCCAGCATTTGATTTACTTCAAATCGCACTTGGGAGTCATCTCTGGTAATGAGCCTCTGATGGTGCGGTCATTCGTTGGCACTCTTCGCGGAGCCGCCTTCGATTGATATCGTCGCCTTAAGCCAGGAAGCATAAATAGCTGGGACGATATGGAGACTAAGTTCCTTACAAACTTCTTCGACGACGACACCGAAATCTCTATCGGATCATTGCTCGATGAAAAGCAGAAAGACGGGGAGCTAGTCGACACCTTCGTCAAGAGGTTCCGGAACAAAGCGATGAATTGCCGGGACCCGATCACTGAGGAATTCATCCTCCAGACCTGCCACAACAACCTTTCGCTGGATGTGTTGGAAGCAATGGGCACAGCACCATCCAAGACCTGGAAGGATTTGAAGGTTCGAGGAGAGCAAGCTGAGCGATTCCTCAGAAGAAAGAAGGTGGAGAGAGGCCAACCGGCAACAAATCCTCCGAAACAGAACTTCAACCAAAAAGGAAAAGGTAAAGCTCATGCTAATGCTGTTGATGCTAACCAAACGTTTCAATTGCAACCTCAGCAACAGCAACAACAGCAGCAACGAGTGCCACAACAATCGCAGCCACATTAGCAGCAACGGCCTCAGAAGCAAAAGTCTTCGGAGCCGAGGTTTCCCAAAGTCTACTCCTTCAAGGATGATGAAGTTCCCGGCATCTTCAAGTACCTGTTGGAGAACAGCAAAATCCAGCTGCCGGCGATCGTAGATCACGAAGGAGCCACTAAGGTGACGGACCCGAAGTACTGCGCGTACCACAGAGCGGTCCACCACCTAACGAAGTCTTGCTACCACCTCAAGGACAAGATCCAGGCATTGATCGACGTAGGGGTCATAACCCCAAAACCAGCCAAGAATGTGGGAGCAAACGCGGTGTCAATCAGTTTTGGATCAGTGCCTACAGCTTGGTTCGAGCCAAAGCGCGTCACTAAAGTTGGGATGAAGACGGTGAATGACGACCCGCACGGACAACGCCAAAAGGGACTTGTGCCGCACACCGCCCCAAACGGTGAAATTCTCTGGGTGCACCCCGACCTAATTGGAGATGAACAATGGGCCGGATCATCATCCAAGAAGAACTCAAAGGGGAAAGGGAAGTCTTGCTATGGAGTCTCTGCCATCCCAGGAAAAGATGACGAAAGAATCCCCGCTTTCCCTCTCTCCGACGAAGAACAAGAGGTCTTTGCGACCCGGAGTAGAAACGAATATCACTTCAAATATCCATCTCCTGGCGATCAATTAGCTGAGCAGGGGGTTACAAAACGGGGACCAGCAAAGACTCTCACAGAGCTGGGGGTGATTACGGTCCCTAAACCGGTTGAGGAGGTTCGACGACAGCCGGCAGATAAACAAAAAGAAAAGAGGCCCGAGGAGGTTCCAAATCCGAAGCAGTCTCGTTTCAGTCGTCCGATTGGAAAAGATAAACCAGAAAGTTCAAAGACTCCGCGCGTTTTTGACATTATGGCCCAGTTAGCCAATATTCCGGCGCGGATAACTCTATATGAGTTGCTGCGGCTATCTAAGGAGACTAGAGAAGCCTTGCAGGAGGCCTTGGCTGATTCAGAAGCATTCCTCACTCGGATCAAGCCGGCGCCTGAAGAATTGGAACTTTTAGCTCAACAGTGCAATGTGGCAGCTAAGAACATTCCCTGCATCACCTTCACCAAAGAGGACATGCAGACGAAGAATTTAAACCATGATCGGCCCCTGTACTTCGTCGGGTACATTGGCTCCAGCGAAGTCAACCGAATCCAAGTGGATCCGGGTTCCGCTGTGAGTATTATGCCGCTTCGCCTAATGCATAGCCTTGGCATTCCAGTCAGCAAGTTGGCATCTACAGGCATGGTCATTTACGGATTCAACACCAGCGGGTCAAGGCCTTTGGGTAAGATCCGGATAAAGTGCCAAATGGGCGATCTAAAGACGGAGGTCACGTGCTACGTGATTGATGCTGAGACATCCTATAACTTACTATTGGGTCGATCTTGGATCCATAGTAATGTTATAGTTCCCTCCACTCTACATCAGTGTTTGAAATATGTCGACACTGATGGAAGAGTTAGGACGGTGGTCGCGGATAAGCAACCATTCAAAGGGTATGAGAATTACTTCACAGATTCTCTCCTTTATGGTAACGAATCCGATACGGAACCATCAATCCAGGGCACGGACAGCGGAGAAGAAGCTGATTCCGAGGCCGGATTCGATTACAATGGCGGTTTTGTTTTAAATGACATTGTACCCTTTGTAATCAATCTTGACGATGAACAATCGTCAGATGGCGGTTGTAACTGGCAACTTACCGATATTAAAATAAATCATGATTTAGAGTACTCTTTGTCTCTTGATGACGCGATAAAGGGATTATACGATAATCCTGATTTATGTATGCCGCTCCGATCGTCTTATGTAACGAAGAAACGCCTCCAGCATTCTTTCGGAACAACCCAGATTGTTCCTGCCAAAAGAGGGGGACAAAAAGAAGTGATTTATGGTAAAGGAGAGAATTTTCCGTTGCCAGATCATTTCCTAAGAGAAGATGAAGATGATGACAAATCTGGTCTGCACTTATCTAAGTATAGTCCGGAAGCGCGCACGCTCATGGAAAAACAATGGTACGACTTCACGCTCGGAGAAGGTTTGTACTTCGATCGAGGTTCTCGTATCCCAGTCAAAGCGGCATATGTACCAAAAGGAAAGCCAGATGACTATTACCGTCACAAGAGAGGCTTAGGCTACGTTTCTTCATCAGATGACGAATGTGGTTGGCAAATCATCGATCAAATTGCTAACAAAGCTAAGGATGGGTACTTGCCAGATTCTTCAGCTGAGGATTCCGACACAAGTCTGGGAGAAATGTTCAAGACCTTAATGTCGAACATGACTACAGCCGATCCATCTACGATGGAGGATGACGATCAAATGCCAACGTGGGAGGACCCATGGGTTCATCACCTAAACATGCAGTATGGTGATAGGTTCGAACAGAGAGAGCCACCCACCGAAGACGAAGTAGTTCAGATTAATATGGGCGATGAGGCCAATCCAAAGCCCATATTCATCAGCGATAGTCTTCCCCCAGATGAGAAGGAGGAATTAATTACCTTGATCAGGGAATACATTAATGTCTTCGCCTGGAACTACGAAGACATGCCAGGACTCGACCCCAATGTGGCAATGCACCGCCTCGACATCAAGCCGGATGCCAAACCTGTCAAACAACAGCAAAGATGGTTTCGTCCGCAGATTATGGAAGCCATCGAGGCAGAGGTTAAGAAGTTGATCGACTCAGGATTTATCCGGGAGGAACAACATCCAGACTGGTTAGCTAACATCGTTCCCGTTATGAAGAAGAATGGCAAAATCAGGATTTGCATCGACTTCAGGAATCTCAACGAAGCATGTCCAAAAGACGATTTTCCTCTCCCGATCACGGATGTCATTATCGACAATACATGCGGATTCGAGAGAATGTCCTTTATGGACGGCTTTTCGGGGTACAATCAAATCAAGATGCACCCAGATGACGAGAAACATACAGCATTCAGAACGCCCCTCGGTGTCTTTTGCTACACGGTGATGCCTTTCGGTCTGAAGAACGCAGGCGCCACATACCAACGAGCGATGACTAAGATTTTCCAGAAGCACCTCAGGAAAACGGTTGAATGCTATGTTGATGATTTGGTGGTAAAAAGCCGCAACAAAGAAGATCACATCAAAGACTTGAAAACGATGTTTGATCTCATGCGGAGTCATCAATTGAAAATGAATCCCACAAAATCCTTCCTTGGAATGTCCAGCGGAAAATTCCTTGGATTCGTCGTCACCACTAAAGGTATACACATCGACCCTGATAAGGTGAAGGCGATAAATGAATTGCAGCCCCCGAGAAATCTAAGAGAGCTCAGAGGATTGCAAGGGCGTTTAGCATACATCCGGAGGTTCATCTCAAATCTTTCTGGGAAGTGCCAACCATTTTCTAAGCTAAACAAGAAGGGCGTGTCATTTGTTTGGGACGAGGCTTGCCAAAAGGCATTTGAAGATATCAAGACATATTTGATGAATCCCCCTGTTCTTGTTGCACCAAAATCAGGTAAACTGTTCTTGATTTACATCAAGGCGATGAACCATTCGATAAGTGCTTTATTAGCACAAGACGATGATAATGGTCACGAACAGGCAGTTTATTACCTAAGTCAGACCTTGATAGGCACCGAGTCTCGATATCCGATGATCGAGAAAGAATGTCTCGCATTGGTATTCGCAGTGCAAAAGATGTGACATTACTTGGTTGGACAGACGATTTACGTCATTGCTAATGTTAATCCGGTACGGGTATTCATGACTCAACCGGGTTCGATGAATTGGCGATTAGCGAAGTGGGCTCTTCTCTTGTCCCAGTATGATTTGCACTTCAAACAGCAGAAGTCAGTCAAAGGACAAGCAATTTGTGATCTTTTGGCGGCAAGCCCGACAACAGATACGGTTGAAGTATATGATGACTTACCGGATGAAACCCACGAGGTTAATACCACATCACATCAACAAGTATGGCAGTTATACTTTGATGGTGCTTCGAGAGAAGTTAATAAAGCAGTAACCCCTGGATGTCCTAAGGTCTCCTCCGGAGTTGGAGTCGTCTTAGTTTCCCCAGGGAAGCACGTGATGCCTCGATCTTATTCACTGACAAATCCATGTTCCAATAACGTAGCTGAGTACAACGCGCTCCTCATTGGACTTAGTTTCGCCAAGGAGCTGGGGGTCGAATATCTCGAAGCTTTCGGGGATTCTCAGCTAATCGTCAACCAAGTTCGTGGAGAGTATGAAGTCAGGAACCCATATCTGATTTCGTACCACCAGGAGACCGTCAGAATAGCGGATTCTTTTGAAGAATTTTATATTGAATACATCCCTCGTCTCCAGAACGCTTATGCGGATGCACTGGCAGCACTAGCAGTATCACTCGCGCAACCGCCCGAAGCTGAACTGCTAGTCACAGTAAGATCACACCAACTCTGTATACCCATATACGATATGGATATCGAAGAGGAGGATGATAGAAACATAAACGCCAAAGAGGTGAACTCAACCCAAATCAGGTCTGAGTCCCGAGATTGGCGATTTCCCATCATTGACTACGTCCAATATGGCATTTTACCGGAGGATGTAAAAGAAAGAGAATCTATTCGCCGAAGAGCACCATGGTTCTTTTACAATACCGAGACCCGTACGTTATATCGCCGGGGGTATGACGATTTGCTTCTCCGATGCCTTTCAAACGAAGAAACAAAAGAAGTTCTTAAGGAAGCACACGAAGGAGAGTGTGGCGCACATCAGCCTGGTCCCAAGCTGTATGATCGAATCAGAAGAATGGGATATTTTTGGCCAACGATGGTACGTGACGCAACCGAATATGCACGAGAATGTCATGCTTGTCAAGTGCATGCGAATTATATGCACCAACCACCGGAACGGTTACACACGTCAACCACGTCCTGGCCATTCGAGACATGGGGTATGAACATTGTCGGTCCCATTTTTCCTCCTTCAGTCAAAGGTGATCGATTTATTCTCGCTATCACCGACTACTTTTCAAAGTGGGCTGAAGCAATTCTGCTTAAAGAAGTGAAGACGAACAACGTCATCAACTTCATCAAGCATCATGTCATATATCGACACGGCGTGCCGAGACGGATCATTCATGACAACGGTCCGTAGTTCATAAGCAACGCTTTCGTCAGATTCTGCGACAAATTCAAGATTCAAGATGTTTCGTCAACGGCTTATTATCCCGCCGCTAATGGATTAGCCGAGGCTTTCAACAAGACGATCATCAAGATCCTGTCAAAACTCGTGAAAACCAATAAGCGAGATTGGGACGATAAACTCGGCGAAGCGCTTTGGGCTTATCGCACCACCATACGTACACCTACGGGAGCCACCCCGTATTCGTTGGTGTACGGATGTGAAGCAGTGCTACCGTTGGAGATTCAAATTCCCTCCCTTCGGATCGCTCTCGCAACGGAGATGACGACCGAAGAGCAGCATCAAAAACGTCTCGAAGAACTCGAGAGGTTGGATGAAAGGCGATTGGAAGCTCAACAACACATCGAGTTCTATCAAGCTAGAATATCCAGGGCTTTTGACAAAAGGGTCCGCCAAAGAAGCTTCAAGGAAGGAGATTTGGTCCTCGCTGCTCGTCGACCAATAATCCTCACCTCCAAGAAGAAAGGTAAATTCGAACCCAAGTGGGAAGGACCGTTTGTAATAGACACAGTCTATTCAAACGGTGCTTACCGCCTAATTTCTTTAGAGGGCGTCAGGCAATTAATGCCAATAAATGGGAAGTTCCTGAAAAAGTACTATCCCTAGTACATTCAGGACAACTCATTTGTCGGGAAGTTCCTTGAAGAATATTACGCTTAATATTCTAGAGGATAACCCAAATTCATTTTCCAAAATCCCTCACTGATCAAGTCCAATTGACAGTGAGTCCACAAAAAAATGTTCTTCTGGGCCTCTTGACTCTTTCCATGAACAAGAGGTCCACTTTCAGTTCGGAGTCCCCTTTCGATAAACGAAAGAACTCCCTTTCTTTTCTCTTTGGTTAAACCTTCTCATGGTCATAACTAAAGTTGAAATTTCACTTCGATAAACGAAGGACTCATCTTCCGATCAGATAACCAATCCTATAAAAGGTAAGTTTATCTAGGTCTTCCAGATTCTCAGAGTGGAGATCCTACTTCTAGTTTCTTTCTTGAACTGGAAATAGAATATAAAATTCTTCCTTTCCAGAATCAAGGAATAGAATATAAAATTCTTCCTTCCTTGTTTGAAGAATAGAATATAAAATTCTTCCTTCCCACATCGATCCTTTTTCCAAAATTTATCAATTTAGGATTCATCCTAGGTATTTTATCCCGAAACCTAAGCAGGGATAAGTCTGCGCCTAACACGCGCTGCCGGTTTAGTCTTTTTCCGATTGAAAAAGACACCAGAGTTCGATTCTGGGGTATTTTATCCTGAAACCTAAGTAAGGATAAGTCTGCGCCTAACACGCGCTGCCGGTTAGTTCTTAACCGTTAAAAAGAACACCCGTCCGCATATTCAACATTGTAGCAGGTTGTTATTAATAACACTGAAATCCGTGTCTCACACGCATAGGGAATTTTATCCTGAATCCTAAGAAAGGATATGTCGACGCCTAACACGTGTCGCCGGTTTGATCTTTATCCGTAGAAAAGGATACCAGAGCCTGACTCTGGGACCTTTATCCCAAAACCTAAGTAGGGATAAGCCAACGTCTAATACACGTTGCTGGGTAGCCTATTCCCATAACAATGGCAAAGTCTACATATTCGAAGTTGTAGCACGAAGTCTAAGGGAGTTCATTCCTTTAGCACAACGTCACATGCAGAACGGACTAAGACAATCTGCATGTAAGCCCGACTCAAACGGTAGTCGGTAAGAGCACATCAAATCTGTTAAAGGCTGAGGATTTGCTAAAAATCCTAAGTTAACGTCTCATACACGTTGCTGTTTAGTCTTTTCACAGGAGAAAGACGAAGTCTACGTATTCAATGTCGTAGCACTAAAAGAGTTAACTCTTTTAGCTTAACGTCACGTGCGGAACGGATTTAGACAATCCGCATGCTAGCCCGACTCAAACGGTAGTCGGTAAAGGCTAATCAAATCCGTTGAAGGCTGGGGGTTAGCCAAAAATCCTAAAGACAACACCTAACACGTGTCGCCGGGTAGCCTATTCCCGTAACAATGGCTAAGTCTATGTATTCGACATCATAGCACGAAGTCTCAGAGAATTCAATCTCTGAGCGTAACGTTACATGCGAACGGATTTAAACAATTCGCATGCTAGCCCGACTCAAACGGTAGTCGGTAAAGGCTCATCAAACCCATTGATGGCTGAGGGTTTGCCAAAAATCCTATGAGTATTATGGTCAATCATTTCAAACGGAATGACGAATCATAATAAAGATAAAAATGAAAACCAGTTTCACTAAAGGAATCAAAGGTCAAAGTACTCAGCAAACAAAATCATACATCAAAATTATGACCAAAAATCTGCTGACTGATCTTAGACAGCTTCTCATCATAAGCTTGCCTAAGTTCAGCTCTAATGGACTCCTCGGTGGCGGTCGAAGTCTTCGCAGTAGTCTCTTCTGTCTCGACTAACTTCTGCTTCAAGGACTTCAACTCATCAGACAAAGCTGTGCAGGTTTGCTGATCCTGTGCTTTCGTCATCTGAAGAATGCCCAGAGTCTCCTCTTCCTCGCGGAGTTCTCTTCTGAGCCGGTCTATCTTGGTCTCACAAGAGGTAATGGAAAGGTCGAGCTCGGCAAGTGAAGATAATCCGGTAGCAAGGCCAGTCTCAACTCGATCTACTCGGTCTCGCTGCATCTGAATCTCAAGCTCAGCGAGAATCTGAGTCTCGCGTAGTGACTGTAAACGGGTATCCAACTCAGCAGCAATAAATGAGGAGGCACCTGCATCTCAGAGCTCACGAAATGTCTGAAGCTCATGCTCTAAGCAATCGAGGTCATCAACTATAGCTTGTGCTAAATCTGGATATCCTGCTCCCCTTATCAAATTGACCTTGGAATCAAGGAAAGGCTTGAATTGGTGAAGAAGAAGTCCACCGTGGAAGAGCTTGCCAATCATAGCATTCATGAAGGAGAAGAAGGAGCGGAGTTCTATGCAGAGAACGATCTTCTCAGGATCGTCGTCTGATAGCAGCTCCTTCACTAGGGTATGAAGCCGAGAAGAAGGCCCTACACAAAAGAAGAAACCCATCAAAAATGCTTTAAGGAGGAAATAAATAACAGTCTCAGTTGTTCAATTCATACCCTTTTGAGTCTCTGGGGGTAGTGGAGGTGTAATGGCTGTAGGTGCATCAATTGGTGTAGTTGGTCTCACAGCCGGCTCAACGGGATCATTCTCGGTAAAAGCGCCTGTCAAATTCAAAATAGAATTCGCAGAGGCATCACATTATAGATGCATTAGCCAAAATTAGCTAGTCCTATAATCAACTTAGAAGGAGGCACATACCTTCAAAGGAACCGTCCTCGGGATTTGTAGCGAATGTAGATTCAGGAAACATATCCCCAGGTAGCTGGTCATCAATCTGAGGGGAGCTATACATGAAGTGCAGCATAGGAGTGTCCGCAAACAGGCCTTCCTCGTCAAAATCATCAATCGAGAAGTCTAGCACAAGAGAATATAAGTATCAAAGAAGAATGAAGAGACTACAACCAATAAAAATGAGTTACCTTTCACAGGTGCATTAGCCTCTTTATTTCCAAAATCCTTGTTCGCCTCCTGCAAGTTATCTGAAGGAGCAGGAAGTACAGAGACAATTAGAGGATGCACAAACTCCTTTGTGTACCATCTAAAAGATGCATTGTCGATGGTAGATGTACCTCGATTCGCGGGATCAGGTCCTACATTGACATCCTCCCCAATGTCAGCAACTCCTGTAGACCTTTCTGCCTGGGGCAGAGGGTCAGACTCACCAGGAGATATAGGAACGGGATTGGGACTCATCTCGCTCTCTCCATGTTCTCCTATATAGAGTTGGAAAAGCAGGAGTCAATGTTCTGAATAACCGAAAGAATGGTTTACAGGATAGATGTTACCTCCGTCACTAGTAGGATCATCACCAGCCAAGTCCATATCAGAAGCTCGGGAAGCCGCACGCGGCTTGCGGGTTAATCTCTTCCGCCTAGCAGCGGGGACAATAGTCGAAGGTCTCGCCTGGGAAGGAGGATGGAACTCTTCTTCCTGGTCACCAATGGTCCCTGAAACATCAAACCGTTGTCAGCTTTAATAATTCTGGAAAGCAGAAGAAAAAGATGAATGACTAACCTCGCTCGGAAAAGTCATCATAATCTTCAGGATCTCCACCTGAAGCCTCGTCTGTAGAATGGAATGTCCTTTGTCCCTCTTCATCAATCCGACGAGTCTTGTTCCGTGTCCTCTGTGACTGAGCGTTCTCCCAAATCCTACGGGAATCAACCTGAGAGGCTTCCTCAGCCTCTAGCTCCGCAATCGGCTTCACGGGGATAATCTTATTGGCTGCTAACAACCACTTACAGCTCAAGAAAGTGAGGTTCAACTGCCGATCAGCACTCGGGAGACTGAACTTGGCACCAGTACAGCCAGTCACGGTCCACAACCAAGCACGGAGACCATCCACCAAACCGCCGTGGGCCCGAAGCTGCTGACGGGGATTCCCGACGTAAAGCTGATCATAGCCAAACTGGCGAGCGAATCGGCAGGGTAGATATGGCTCTATGAAACACCGATCCCTCACCCGAAAAGTCAGATAACCTAGTCTAATGTTCACTAGCCAGTTAAAGCAGCCGATGTCCAAGTGAGTTCGATACTCTCTCGGCCTCTCCTCATCTATCAAACAATCGCCATATCGGCCGGAGAACTACGGAAAGCAAGTGGAAAATGTCCAACACTTGTGGACCTGCAGCTGCTGTCTGACGTCAGAAAATCCACGCCCCTCCCACTTGCTATTCTCAAGCAACTGTAGTAGGGGAACGGAGTGGTCTGTGGCGTTCGGTACCGACATCATATCCGAATGGTGAAGGACGAACCAGGCCATCAAATAAGTGTACGGGAGCTCCGTCTTAATGGTGGGAATCTGACCCGGTAAATCACTTTCCTTCTGTGTAAAGGCACCAGAAAGCTGTCGAAGTCCTCGATGAATGTTGGCCACCATCACCGGAAGAAGTGAAAGTTCTTTCTTGTAGGCGAGCTAAACTGCTGGATAGAGCACTTCCAAGGGCAAGGCGTCGCCAGACTGATATGGAACCACACACTTCTTCAACCAAATAGCGAGATAACCGGCAAGAAGAGTCATCGGTCGAATCGGTGCGGTCGCATGCCATAAGAATGATTTGAACTTGGTCCCTACAGGAAAGCCACCCTCAGGACTGCTAGTGGTATAAGAATGAGCGTCAATCTTCTTCAGCAGACTGTTCACCCCTGAGGGAGTAAGTGGGGCCAACTCGCAAATAGCCTCGCCAGAATTATTCTCCAGATTCTTGAACAAATAATTTGCAAATTGCTTCAGACTCACAAACACCTTAGTCCTCTTCGCTAAAGGCTCAGACTGCGCCAAAGCAATATGATAGTGACAAGTGAGGTCCCATAGAGTCTCATAACGGTCGGGCATGCGATCCTTCAATTGATTCAATTCATGATTAGAGGGAAAGTACTCCTGGTATAGCATCTATCCCATAGGCAAGCCAGAAATCCTGTGCATCTCGTGAAGAGCCAAGCCCAACTCCCCTTGCCGGGTCAGAAAAGTGTTCGAATCTGGATTATAAAGCTCGAACAAAGCATAGAAATGCCTCGCGCTGACAGGCAAGCCATACATGGTAGCACGAACGGCTGCATGTAAACCACAGACGTGCAACTCCTCACCCCATCGGCTCAAGACGTACGTCGTCATGCGAGTCCACCAAAGCTTGTCCAAAGAATGGACCCAACCATAAATCCTGTGACGTGTCGCAGGCATCTCTCGTCCTAGAGCAGCGAGGCGATTCCTCAAGGTAGAAGCGGTGGCAAGGAACTCGTTACGTGGTGGTGCATCCAACCCCAATACCCCAGGATGCAATCCGGTGATATGACTCCTGCTTGAGCCAGGAAAAGCCTGATGAGTGATGTAGCCGTAGTGGACGCTCTCATGCTCCTCTGTCAAGCGCCACGACATCTCCCGTGTCATAGCCTGACGCCTGAGCTCAGTCAACGAACGATGCCGAGGAATCTTCGGCAAATAGATGAAGCCACTGCCAGTCTTATGAAGCCACTGCTCGGCCTCAATAAACACGGCATCCGGGTCTTCGACAGAGTCGCCAAATAAGAAATCGCTCTTCCGAAGAGGCTGAATAGAACTGGCGTCCTTCACGAAAGGTGCATCTGTAATCAACTGTCGGAGAGCTCGGTGCCCACCTTCCTTCACCACCTGGGCAACCTCAGTCGACGTGCCCGAAATGAACTGAGGGGTAACTGGAATAGGGAAAAAGTCGTCGGAAGTTGAATAGTACTCGCCACGACGCCCGTACACTGCGTGAGATGAGAATGCTCCAGAAGGATATCCCACTGGAAATAAACAGTTAAACATCTGTTAGTCTCAATTATAAAAGGAAGTTGAACTCATCTTACAAATGTGTAAGATAGAGTCATTGCCTTATAAAGGGTGAGACGATTCGGCCACATTGTGCAATCACAAGATAGGGTATATTGACAATATATCCCTGCCTTATAAAGCACAGTGCAGCGTCAAATCGCACCCTTTATTTTTGAGATATGGTTTTGACCAAGTAAAACATATCTTTAAAGCGTTGATCCTCACCAAGGAGAATCAAGGCTCTTCCCGATTGCCTCACCAAGGAGAACAACGTGGGGTAAAAGGACCAATTTGCAAAATCTCAAGAAAAAAAGGGCTAATTTGTAAAATTCCCAAATATACCAAAAAATAGCTCACCAGCGTAAGAAGGAGACGCGCCATCAGCCGACGTAGCGGGGGAACGACCTCTCGAGGCACGCGACATAATGAGCTGCAAAATAAATTAAGGGATCAGATCTAAAAAAAGATCACTTTTTTATCAATTCTACCCCCCTGAAAGAAAAGCTCGAGGCGCCAAGTCATGATTCTAACCCTCACATGCGATCCCACAAATCCACAAATTGAATTAAGCATAAAATAAGCCAAATGGTGGAGGATTTACCTGAAGAAAAGCTCGAGATCCAATAAAGATGAGACCTTTAAGGAAACTTGAACCACGCACTCGAGGGGCCTGAAAGAAACCTTTTGTTTGGAGTTTTTTGGGAGATTTCTCAGTCTAAGATCCAAAGGAAGACTAGATCTAAGACAACTATGAGGGTTTGAAAGAGAATAGATGCTCGAGAGAAGAAAAATCAAGAGAAGAAGGGGGGGTTCGGCCGACCCTAGGGAGAAAAGAAAAGAAAGGAAAAGAAAAAAAGAAAACCCCCTTTTATATAATGAACCAGCCTTGAACCAGACCGGACCAGGGTGAACCAAACCAGACCAGTCCAAATCAGTTCAAAAGAGGCTAAACCAGGCTGAACCAGACCAAACCAGACTGAACCAGACCAGACCAGTCTTGAACCAGTCTGAACCAGTCCTGAACCAGTTTGAACCAGGTTGAACCAGTCTTGAACCAGGTTGAACCAGTTTGAACCAGAATTGAACCAGAATTCAAATTGAAGCTGAATTAAGCGTCGAAACAACTTCAAATCGACCGAGGGTTCAATCCCTTGCTTATTTTGGTCTCTCCCGCGCATTCGGAAGGAGCGGAAGAATTTTTTAGCCAAATTGTTGCCTTTTTGGACCGGTTCGGATAATTATCATACCGGTTCAACTCATGCGAGCACGAAAAATACTCCAATAAGGTATACGAGTATAAACTATTCCCTAATTTGTGTTGAGAAGTTCCTGGAGAATATTTTTTCTAAAAATATTCTTAAGGATAACTCAATAAGATTACGCCAGACAACGCGTCGCAAACAAAGACTCAACGCCAACAATCGAGGGTCAGTTATATGTTGAACCAACAAGCAAGAGCTAAAGATTGGAAAATCAGGAATCGATTTCAAGTTCAAAATTCCGACAACGGTCAGACAATAAATGCAGCACCGAAACCCTTACAGACGTTCGACAAAGCACCGGATAGTCTAAAGGATTGAAGGAATACAGAACAAAAAGTCATTCCAAGGTCCCGTCACACCAACTCAGTGTAGGGGCAATCATATCCAAAGCATTCCAGACTCTTCTATAAAAGAACGAGACTGAAATACTTTGGAGGGGGTATCTGTAGGCGTATAAAATTGCCTGTAGGTCCCTTAGCACAGCTCGACACGGTGATTCAACGAAACAACGAACCATCGAGTGACAAGGCAACGAGATCAACAAATTGCACACGAGCAACGGAATTCGCGTGCGGAATCAATCCAACGATTCGGGAAGTCAACGAGTCGTCCAACCGTAAAACGGGTTCGAACTCAAACACCAAGGCAGATTTACTGCCAAATCAAGACCACACAACCGGATCAAAGTCCAGATCAGCAACGAAACAAATCACGGACAAAACAACCGAACGACGGACACCACGGCAACACCCGGGGGGACTCGGCCTTGACCGAGCCACCCCAAGGTAGCTCGGCCCAAGCCGAGCTACCCTGAGGTGGCTCGGTGGCCGAGCCACCCCAGGGTGGCTCGGCCCAGAACTGTGCACGAGCACAGTTCTGGGTGCCTATAA
>BQKN01006475.1:0-15931 GCA_022839385.1 Asparagus kiusianus | reverse complement strand
TAAGTCGACTGGAAGGTTCACATAAGTCGACTTGAAGATGAAAAATAGCACACAAAAATTGCCACATAAGTCGACTTGGAAAATGAATAAGTCGACTTGGTCTAAGTCGACTTGACAGTTCGAGTAAGTCGACTTGGCAGAGAGTTTTTGCACATTCCAGAGCAGTTCATAAGTCGACTTGTCAACTCTGATAAGTCGACTTATAAACGTGCACAGGCACTGTACATGCTGAAAATCTGATTTTTAAAGTGCCTTTAAAAATAGCAAATAAAATCCAAAAATTATGAAACTTTGGGAAATGTTTATAAACACGATAATAAACATGTTACAAAAAGAATTTTTGGAATTGCATTCCCCAAAAGTGAAAACTCATGTATTTTGCAAGTATGTCCAAAACATGAAAAGTTGATATACATGAAATTTAATGTCTTGACATAAACATAACTTTAAAAACATTTTCAAACGTTCTTATAGACTTAATAAAGGATATAAAATATTGTTATGAAGTCTATAAACTAGAAACACAATATTTTCACAAATATGATAGAATATGAAACATATGAACATATATATGAATATATATTCGTTTCATATCTACAAAATCAAACCAAAACATATATGTATATATATAAACTATATATATACACAAAAACCAAAACGTGTATGTGTGTATATAATTGAGCTTAAAGTACTAACACACATAATATAAACTTAAAACTAAATTACCCAAGCAATCTTGATCTTCAATAAGCTTGACTTGGTACACATGCGGATGAAGCGGGATCTTAGATCTTTAACTTGAATGCAATGCTTCACTCCACCATTCTGCCAACCTCCATTTGATATGATCGTTATGGCGCAATCCATCCATCCTCCAACCCATTGTTTGTCTAGAATACCTAATAAGAAACATAAACACTAGACAAACAATATTAGGAATTGTTTGTAATCATCAAAACAAGATTAGAAGATGTAGGCTCATAACATGAGACCTAACACATCCTGCATAGTCTTAGCAAATTCTTAACAAAGATTGTTGTTAGTAGAACCAAAAATAATATCATCTACATAAATTTGAATTAGTAAAATATCTTTGTTTATTTTCTTAATAAATAATGTTGAATTAACTTTTCCAATTTCAAAACCTAAAGTTAAAAGAAACTTCTTTAATCTATCATACCAAGCACGAGGTGCTTGTTTAACACCATATAATGCTTTCTTAAGTTTAAAAACATGATTTGGAAAACTTTCATGTTCAAAACCTGGAGGTTGTTCTACAAAAACTTCTTCTTTTATAAAACCATTTAAGAAAGCACTTTTAACATCCATTTGAAATAATTTAAAATTCATAAAACATGCAAATGCAAGTAAAATCCTAATTGATTCTAATCGTGCAACAGGTGCATAAGTTTCATCATAATCAATTCCTTCTTCTTGATTATAACCTTGAGCAACTAATCTAGCTTTGTTTCTAACAACTTGACCAAATTCATCTAATTTGTTTCTAAAAATCCATTTTGTTCCAATAATGGATTTATTTTGAGGTCTAGGTATAAGATCCCAAACATTGTTTCTAGTAAATTAATTAAGTTCATCTTGCATAGCAATTATCCATGAATCATCAATAAGAGCTTCTTTTATATTTTTAGGTTCAATAGTTGAAATAAAAGCATTATGAGCAACCAAATTAAAATGAGATCTATTAGTTACTTTATCAGAAATATTTCCAATAACTAAATCATGTGGATGATTTTTAACTTCTACAAAATCTTTAGGTAAATCATTTTGTATATTTTCATCTTTTGTAATATCTATCATTGGAGTATCATGAATAGTATCAATTATATCATCATCATTATTTAATACAATAGGTGTTTTTGAAAAATTTTCATCAAAAGAAACATGTAAGGATTCTTCAATAACTAGTGTTCTTTTGTTATATATTCTATATGCTTTACTATGATTAGAATATCCAACAAAAATTCCTTCATCGGATTTAGAATCAAATTTATCTAAATTATCTTTTGTGTTTAAGATAAAACATTTACAACCAAAAACTTTAAAGTAAGATACTTTAGGAATTTTATTATAAAATAATTCATAAGAGGTTTTCTTTAAAATAGGTCTTAATAAAACTCTATTTAAAACATAACAAGCTGTTGATACAGCTTCTGTCCAAAAATATTTAGGTAAATTACTATCACACAACATGGTTCTAGCACATTCTTGTAAAGTTCTATTTTTTTTTCTACAACTCCATTTTGTGGAGCAGCACGAGAAAAAGAAAAAGTATGTGATATACCATGTTTGTCACAATAATTTGCAAATAATTCATTTTCAAATTCACCTCCATGATCACTACGTATAGAGATAATAGAAGTAGATTTTTGATTTTGAATTCTTTTGCAAAATATTAAAAATTCATTAAAAGCTTCATTTTTATGTTTAAGAAAAATTACCCATGGAAATCTAGAATAATCATCAACAAGAACAAATGCATATTTACTTCCATTTAAAGATGCAACTCTAGATGGACCAAAAAGATCTATGTGAATTAATTCTAATGGTCTATTTGTAGATATTACATTTTTAGATTTAAAAGAAGATTTGTGCAATTTTCCTTGTTGACATGCATCACAAAAATTATTTTTAAAAGACATCTTAGGTAAACCATTTACTGAATCATTTTTAGAAATCTTTGACATATGTTTAAAATTAACATGTCCAAAACGTTTATGCTATAAAATAGAATCATTAGATGATGCAAAAAGAAAATGTTCATTTGAAGTATATTTCATAGATAAGACATATATGTTATTCTTTCTATGAACTTTAAAAATAATAGTTATTAAATCAATATCATAAATTAAACATGATTCTTTTTCAAAAATAATTTTATAACCTTTATCATATAGTTGACTAATACTAAGTAAATTATGTTTAAGACCATCAACTAATAAAATATTATCAATGATAGGTTTGTTTGGATTACCGACATATCCAATACCGATGATTTTTCCTTTGTTGTTATCTCCAAAAGTGACGGTACCACCATCCTTGTTTTGAAAAGATGACAACAGTTGTATGTTTCCAGTCATATGTTTGGAGCAACCACTATCCAAAATTCACCTATCTTTCTTGGGTACCTGAAATAATAAACATTTACATTTTGGTACCCATACTATGTTGGGTCCTTTAAATTAGCCTTTAGGAAACCAAACCCAAGATGAGTTGTTTAAGAATTAGAAAAAATAGAGGAATTTAAATCCACCTATCTTTCTTGGGTACCTGAAAAATTTTCTTCTTTCAATTCAGTTATTTGAGAATTAGAAAAAATAGAGGAATTTAAATCTGAAATTTCTTCAAGTAATCTCTTATTTTCACCTTTAAGAAAATTATGTGATGTTTTTAATCTCACAAAAGTTTCAAATAATTTATTGAAAGCATCTAAAAGTTCTTCATTTTCACTTACTTCATCTTGTGCCATGAAACACATGTGAGCACTTTCCTTTTCTTTAATTTCTTCATCTGAAGATTACTCATCACTATCATCCCAAGTGACTGCCATTGCTTTTCTTTTCTTGTTATTTTGAATGTTGTTGAAGTTGTTGAAATAACTTGATTTTTGCTTATTCTTCAACATTGAACAATCTTTCTTCATATGCCCTGGTTTATTACACTTAAAACAAAGAGGGTTATTTGAAATTAAACTCTTAGATTTAAAATTACCTCGTTTTATAAATTTCTGAAATTTTCGTGCAAACATGCACATTTCTTCATCATCATCATCTGAATCTTCTTTATCGGAAGTAGTATTGAATGCAAGAACTTTCTTGTTCTTAGATTCTTCATTATTCTTTCTATCTTTAATTTGAACTTCATATGCCATAAGATTACCAATAAGATTTTCAACCGTAAGAGTTGACAAATCCTTGGCTTCTTCAATAGCGGTAACTTTTTTTTCCCATTGTGGAGTAAGTGAACGAAATATCTTTCTTATCATCTCCACTTGTGTATATGTTTTTCCAAGACCAATGAGAGAATTTGTGATGTCGGTGAATCTTGTGAACATTTCTCCAATAGTCTCATTTTCCTTCATCTTGAACAATTCAAATCTGTGCACAAGAATAAAAATTTTAGATTCTTTAACTTTATTTGTACCTTCATGAGTTACCTCAAGTGTATGCCAGATATCATATGCGGATGTGGCCGTTGACACCCTATTGAACTCATTCTTGTCAAGTGCACAAAATAATGCATTCATTGCTTTTGAATCCAAATTTACATTATTTCTTTGAGAAGTAGTCCATTCTTCAAAAGGAGTTGTTGGCTTCTCATATTTTGTTTCCATGACGTTCTAAAGTTCGTAGCTAATAGATTGAAGGTAAATCTTCATTCGGCACTTCCAATAGTTGTAGTTTAATCCATCGAACATTGGTAGACGATTTGTAGAGTGACCTTCTTTGAATTGTGATGAATTTGTCGATGCCATCTTTCACCTTGCTCTGATACCAAATGTAGGATTTGAAATAGATACACTAGAACACTAGAGGGGGGGTGAATAGTGTTCTTTTAAAATTTATGCAAAGTATATTATAAATTACAAAGAAAAATGGCAATCTCAGAAATTCACAATCATAAACATAAAGATTTATACTGGTTCCACCAATCCGGTGTACATCCAGTCCCCAAGCAAATCCCGCTTGAGAGTTTCTACTATGATTTTGAATAAACTTACAAAATCAAACGTAAACCTGACCAATTTGCAAGTCCCTGCAAATTGCAACACCAATTGACAAACACCTTGTCAATTTGAACACCAATCTCTATACCAAGAGATCAACCCTCTCAAACCCGAGAGACATCCTTTTGAAGCAAGAACACAATTGATCCTATAAGCCTTGAATGTGTAGTGAAGTGCAGCAGTGGCTTAGGATTCTTTTAACCTCTGTAAATTACCTAAATGATAGGTATTTCATGAATGTTTAGAGGCAATTTCAGAAACTTCTCTTTTTCACAAAATCTGAATATTTTCACTTAAAAATTGCACAAAGATCAAAGCTTATGGGTATGTATGTCTCTACAATTTTTCTGAACAAATAACCTATTTATAGCCCTTGAAAAGACAAATTTTTGAACTTTAAAAACGTTTAAAAACGGCTATAAACAGTCATAAATTCAAACTTTAAAATCTGGAAAAACTGTATCTGTAGTCGACTATAATGAACATTAGTCGACTGCACTGAGTTCAAACAGACTCTGTGTATTCAGAAAATTTCTCAGTAGTCGACTACAAAGCTCATTAGTCGACTACACTGTATTTTTACAGAAACTAATAAAATGAAAATTACGTTCAGTAGTCCACTATAGTGTATATTAGTCGACTATACTGTAAAAAGACTGAAACTTATGTTTCTGTAAAACACCTAAGTAGTCGACTACAATCACTATTAGTCGACTATACTGTAAATTGATAGAAACATATATTTAAGATTTATGCATGAGTAGTCGACTACTATTCTAATTAGTCGACTACTAAGAATAAAAATTATGATATAAAATATTTTTATACTTAAGTTTTTACTATATTTCTAATGGTTAACATATGTGATTTCTTTAGTTAACCAACACACTAAGCCTGTGTTAGTGTGTTCTAATTTTGTGTGTGTGTGCATGTGTGTGATCAAGGCTTGTACAAAAATTCTAAGTAAAGAAAATATAAAATATATTATCTCATATGTTCTTCATTTTCTTCACTTCATAATGCCTTGAAAACATCTTGCACTTGCTCATATTCTGATATTGAAATCTGCATATAAAAGTTAGTGCACACACTGTATAAATTGTTATCATCAAAATACTATCATGGAGATATGATACTCAACACCGGTTTCACAAAGGAAGCTGAGGGTGGATGTAACGGGAAGTTCCTGAAAGAATTTTATATAGTATGTTCTTAGGGATAATCCGCTCACTACAAGAAGATGATGAATAAGAAACTCCCACTCAAACTCCCGCTACGTCTGTGCACTCAACACTCCTATTGTTAGAGTCCGGATATAGTACTCAGAATTTTAATCTCTTGATCATTGACAATTGTCGAACCCCTTCGTGTTAAGTATTTGTCACTTAACACCAGGAACTCCCTTCGAGTGATTTGTACGAATCAACACTCCTATTATAATTTGTACTCCCACTCTTACTGTTCATTTGGTCAAACCTACCTATAGTTAGCACCACAACCAGAGCCAAATTTCCCTCTTGATTCCTTCAATGAACGAGAGGCCCACTTTCAAATCGGATTTTCCTTTCGATAAACGAAAGACCTCTACCCCAATTGAATGACCAAACCTATAAAATTTAGGGTCGTCTTACTACCTCCTCTCGGTCAAAAATGTCGAACGGTTATGGCTAAAGCCGGGATTTCTTTTCGATAAACGAAAAGCTCTCATCCTTTTCTCTTCAGTCAATCCTATAAAAGTTAGGGCTGAAGTCGGAAACTCGTCTTCAAGTCAGGTAACCAATCCTATAAATTTTAGGGTTATCTGAATCTTTTTGATTCTTGGAGTGGAGATCTCACTCTTAGTTTCACCTCACAGATTCTCAAATTGGAGATCCTAATTTGAGTTTCGTTTGCAACTGGAGATAGAATATAAAATTTTTCCTCCCCGATATCAGGTTCACTTCTGCCCCAAGAGAAGGTCCAGAGATAGAATATAAAATTCTTCCTCTCTGGTGGAGATAGAATATAAAATTCTTCCTCTCCAGTGTTGGGTTTGTCTTTGCCCCAAGAGAAGACACCACATTCCAACACCGAAAGTCAGCGCCTAACACGCGTTGCCGGTTAGTCTTTGATTGTAAAAAGGACAAAAGCCCATATATTCAATATTGTGGCAGGTTGTTATTAATAACACCATAGTCCGTACTTCATACGTACGGGGAATTTTATCCCGAATCCTAAGTAGGGATAAGTCAACGCCTAATACGCATTGCTGGTTTAGTCTTTCACCGATTGAAGAAGATACCAGAATCTGAGTCTGGGGAATTTTGTCCCGAAGCCTAAGTAGGGACAAGTCAGTGCCTAACACGTGTTGCCGGTTAATCATTGATCGTAAAAAAGAACATAAGCCTACATATTCGACATTATGGCAGGTTGTTATTAATAACACTATAATCTGTGCCTTATACGTATGGGGAATTTTATCCCGAATCCTAAGAAGGGATAAGTCAATACATAACACGCGTTGCCGGTTTAGTCTTTTAACGATTGAAGAAGACACTAAAATCTAAGTCTGGGGAAGTTTATCCCGAAACCTAAGTAGGGATAAGTCAATGCCTAACACGGGTTACCGGTTAGTCATTGATCGTAAAAAAAAGGACAAAACCCACATATTCGACATTATGGTAGATTGTTATTAATAACATCATAATCCGTACCTCACACGCACGAGGAATTTTATCCCGAATACTAAGTAGGGATAAGCCAACGCCTAACACGCGTTGTCGATTTAGTTTTTCACCGAGTGAAAAAGACACGAGAATATATGTCTGGGGACTTTTATACCGAATCCTAAGAAGGGATAAGTCAGCGCCTAACACGCGTTGTCGGATAGTCTATTCTCGTAAGAAAGACGAAGTCTACGTATTCAATGTCGTAGCATTAAAAAAGTTAACTCTTTTAGCACAACGTTATATGCAGAAAGGACTTAAACAATCTGCATGCTAGCCCGACTCAAACGGCAGTCGGTAAATGCTCATCAAACCTATTGATGGCTGAGGGTTTGCCAAAAATCTTATAAATACAAGAGTCATTGACGTACCAGCTCCATTAGTTGGTCTCGTGACTTAAGAATCTGATAATTTCAAGATAAGATTCATACATGCAGATGAATCAGTTTTAACAGTTGGTCCTACAGCCCTAGCATTTGGGATTGCCATGCTCCAATACTTTAAGAGCTTAAACCGTGTATACTCTAGCAAATGTACGAGTATAAACCGTGTCAACGCCGATCGACGCGAAACCCTAAGATCAACCCCAGTCAACGCGTAGCCCTAGGTCAACGCTAGTCAACACGTTGCGATAAAAGGCAACGCCAATCAACACATAACCCTAGGTCAATGCTGGTTAACGCGTAACCATATGTCAATGCCGGTCAACGTGTTGTGATGAAAGTCAATGCCTGGCGATCCGAAACCCTTAAGGTCAACACCGGTCTACGCGTAACCCTAGGTCAACACCGGTCAACGCGTTGCGATGAAAGTCAACGCGTAGCCCTAAGTCAATATATAATGATGGAGATAGTCAGTTCTAAGTCAACTCAACGACACGAGCCAAAATCAACTCACCAGTTTTTTATTCGAGACTTCGACGACGGCCAGACGATAAACGCAGGGCCGGAATAATTTTAGCTATTCGTTAAAATATTGAATAGACTAAAAATTGAAGAAGTCAAGAATCAAATCTAATTACAGGTCCTTTTACACTGACTAAATGTTGGACTAATCATATCTAAAGTATTTTAGGCTCCTCTATAAAAGAAACGAGACTAAAACACTTTGGAGGGGATATCTGTAGCCATCAAAAATTGCTTGTAGGTTCCCACAAACAGCTCGAAACTGAGAGAAGATGATGAACATCATTATCCGAGTCACGTAAGGTTAATTGATGTCGAAGAGCGTATGAAGTAATTCGACAAACCGTGTGAAGCAACGGAACTGCAGAATAACGATGATATAAACTGATCAGGAGCCATGCTTCGCTTATAAAAAGACGAAGCACCCTTCATATCTCATCTGCTCCACATATGATCCAACTATAGGAGCTTGTAGACCTCCTCGTCAGCTTTCCTACACATTTTGAATCACGTAATTCCGAGTTTGGACAACAAAGATACGATGGAAATGGACAGAACGCGCGAAATAATGTTCCAGGCCTCGGCGAGACACCTATAGGTGTCTCGGCCACTGCTGAGACACCACGTGCATCCGCATCCCCAAAAATCGATTTTGTGTAGTTTCAAACTGTTTTTTGACGTTAACCACCTGGATTTGTTCCAACTGATCTGAACCTATCCTAGAACATGATAAAGTGGTTAGAATGAGGATAAGAGTGAACCGATCATTCTTATCCAAAAACAGAGGTCCAAAAGCCTACAAATACAGCCCCAGGGTCTTTAGTTTTTGAGATCTGGAATTCTGAAACGTCGGTGAAGCCCTACTGAATTGAAGACTGAAGGAGCACGAATTTCAGAGGAGAGGAGGAGATCGGATCGAGTTCTTCAGCATAGAAAAGAAGAGTTCGTCAGATCTACGGTTCCCGGTTCTTTTCCTTGAGATTGCCCCGTTGTGGTGATCTTGAGAAGAGTGATTATCTCGCTGTTGCCAAGATAATTACTTTGGTTTCTTGATTCCTTCGTAAATCAATGAAGTTCTGGATCTAATCTGATCGTTTGGTGGTCCACTAATATCAACGTCCCCGTCACAGGCCAAGATCTCACGTAAGCAGCAGAAGATAAACATCCGTTGCGTTTGTTTGAAAGAAAGTTATAATTTTTGTTGAAAGCCTTATAAAAAGATTGTTTCTTTGAGTTTATTGTAAACGTTTGAAGTTGTAATGAACTTGTCAATGAAAACAATTTTCTCCCCAAACATTAGCTTTGGCTAAACTCATCAATCGAGTTGAAGGTTCCACACCTGCACCAAAACAGCGGGTATCGGGTCACAAGAGGCTTATCATCGTGACTAACCTGATCAGTACAGATGGTGATGTTGCTACAAAAGCCTTAAAATAGGCTAAGAAGAACGCTGCTTGACGAAGGAGAAGATCTCGTTGACGAGCTGATACGAGTGTATCTTCTCTTCGGAACTTAGCGATCCTCATGGGAGCTTGAGGATAGATGATTCTCATGATAGCATGAGAATAGAGGTGTCAAATAGTATAAGGGAACGTAGGAGGAAGCATGAAACGAGACGACGAGCAGAAGAATCGAAGTATCTAGTTTTCAGCTTGTGAGTCGACTCATAACAGTCATGAGTCGACTCATCAGGTTGAGTTGACTCATGACTGTCATAAGTCGACTCATCGCTGGTCTTTGAGTTTTGTCCAGTTTCTATCGAGTCGACTCATCTCAGTCATGAGTCGACTCATTGAGGGTTTCCTGGTTCGTTTGGGTTTCTGTTCACACAAATTCCTGTTGGTTTTGGATCTTGTTATTTACCAAATTGCCATCCACGTTTGTACACCTATATAAAGGATTGTTTTAGGGTTTCTAAAGAATCGGAGAGTTAAATCAAGAGAGATTAACTTGTAATTGAGATTTAGAGAGCTTGTTCTTTAATTCTAGAGTGAGATTGTGAGAGATTGTAAATTGCATACTCATAATCTAGAGAAGGTATTTTCCTTCACCCAAATCTGAGTTATTCTTGTATTCTTACTGTTTTCTCCTCAACCCACCTTTGATAATTCCATAATCAAAGGTGCTCGCACGGCAACTCGTATCAAGTTGGTATCAGAGCGATCAGATCCTTCGAAGGGGGCATCCTGTGTATGGTCCTGACTCAATCGCAATACAAGAAGCTTGGCGAGATCCTTATTTTATTGGAAGGAGTCCAGGATTTAAGGAAGGAGAAGATATCTGAAGCAGATAATTCAGCGAGGATTGATGCATTAGAGAAGCAGATCGAGACGATAGGGTCGACGCTCACAAAACTCGTCGGTCTCATCCAAGGAGGGAACGAAAAAGAGGAATCTTCTTCTAAGTCTAAGAAGAAACCTATCGAGTCCAGTGGAGAGAGCGAGCTTTCAGACTCCGACGAGGAGGACGAGACCGTCAAGGCTACACCGCATCAAGGGGGTAAGAATTCTTACTAGAATCTGAAGATTGATTTTAGAGTAGAGATTCCTATTTATGATGGGAGTGTAGACGTCGAGAGGCTTGATGACTGGATCGAGCGGATGGAGACGTATTTTACTCTTTATGGCTATTCATCGAAAGAGAAGATTGTGTTCGCGACTTTGAAGCTTTCAAGGCACGCGTTGACGTGGTGAAAATCCTACTACAAGCAGGAGAAGAAGGCGGTGTCGTGGAACAAGTTTAAGGAGTTACTAAGGAAGCAGTTCTACCTGGTGGGATTCCTTGAAGAGCGTTGGTACAAGTGGTACGGCTTGCGCCAAAGAGTCAATCAAACCGTTCAAGAATACACTACGGAGTTCCAGTAGTAGGCAATGGTTCTTAACATTACGACAGAGGAATATTCTATGTTTATGAAGTATATGGCGGGATTGGGTGATTACATCCGGAAGGAGATGAGGTTATTCATGGTCGAAACGATTGCAGAGGCGAGCATGAAGGCTATTGCCCTCGAGGGCAAGCAAAAGAAGAGCAACGAGGCAAAAGAAGATGCAAAGCAAATGGGTGGTGAGTCTAGTGGTTCCAAGCACAAGGAGGAGAAGAAGGGCGATCCAGGGAAAGCAAGGCTAATTTGTGGTCACTGCAAGAAGACAGGGCACGAAGCTGATCGATGCTGGGAGAAGTATCCTCATCTGAAGCCAAGAGGGTTGAAGAAAAAGGAGGAGAAAAAGGCATACATGATATCTCAAGGTCCGAAAGAAGTCCCGGGGATGATAGAGCCCAACAACAGTCTCAACCTTATGGCGGGAAAACAGGCCACGAAAGAGGACGAAGACCCGAGGGAGCAGCTCTTTGTTCTTATGTTACAAGTGAAGACCAGTTTGGTTGATGCCATTGTTGATTCGGGAAGCGAGAAGAATTTGATATCCGAGGCATTGGTTCAGAAGCTAGGTCTGAAGACGGTCAAGCATCCGAAGCCCTATCCATTGGGGTGGATTCAGAAGGAGGAGAAACTGAGTGTAGTTAATTAATGCACCGTCAGATTTGCGCTCCACGAGTCGTATATTAACGAGGTCACGTGCGACGTCATTCCATTGGATGTTTGTTAGATTATACTGGGAAATCTGTACTTATGGGATAGATATGCGATCTACGAGAGACGGGCTCAGAAGTACACCTTCACTAAGGATGGTGTAAAGTTCATATTTCGTTCAGCATCTCTTCCGAAGGAGACAAGCTTGGGAACAGTGATGCGAGCGAAGAGACTAGTGAATGCCAGCAAGAAGTTTGTCTCACTGTGCATTAGACTTCCAGAAGAACCATCAACAAAGGATTTCAACTTAGAGCGAACGGTGACTACGACGAGACGCGGGACGAATGAGTTGTTTCTGATCGAACGTCGAGACCGGATTCCTGGCAAGGCCAGGTGGTGCAGAAAAGATGGAGGAGCTCGAGAGTTTCCTCAGCTAAAGTTCTAACTTGAACAGGACTTCAAGTTCTTAAAGAGGGGACCCATGATACGGGTGTATCTTCTCTTCAGAACTTAGCGATCCTCATGGGAGCTTGAGGATAGATGATTCTCATGATAGCATGAGAATAGAGGTGTCAAACAGTACAAGGGAAGGCAGGAGGAAGCGTGGAATGAGACGACGAGCAAAAGAATTGAAGTATCTAGTTTTTAGCCTGTGAGTCGACTCATAACAGTCATGAGTCGACTCATCAGGTTGAGTCGACTCATGACTGTCATGAGTCGACTCATCACTGGTCTTTGAGTTTTGTCCAGTTTTTGTCGAGTAGACTCATCTCAGTCATGAGTCGACTCATCGAGCGTTTCCTGGTTCGTTTGGGTTTCTGTTCACACGAATTCCTGTTAGTTTTGGGTCTGGTTATTTACCAAATTGCCATCCACGTTTGTACACCTATATAAAAGATTGTTTTAGGGTTTCTAAAGAATCAGAGAGTTAAATCAAGAGAGATTAACTTGTAATTGAGATTTGGAGAGCTTGTTCTTCAATTCTAGAGTGAGATTATGAGAGATTGTAAATTGCATACTCATAATCTAGAGAAGGTATTTTTCTTCGCCCAAATCTGAGTTATTCTTGTATTCTTACTGTTTTCTCCTTAACCCACCTTTGATAATTCCACGATCAAAGGTGCTCGCACGACAACTCGTATCATAAGCACAACTATAAGAAAGCTGATCTCTCAACCAACGCGAGCCTTACATTTGTGAGCCGAAACGTGATCATGAGCTCTGCATTTTTGTTTCAAAAAAAGAGCCTCGCGTTCATGAGCCCAAATGAGAATCTCATGTGAACCAAGTTGAATGTAGCCCTCAGTGGCGCGTTATGCAACCAAAACGCAGCCCTCAAGCCTACGTTTTACCTCCAGAATGCAGCCCTCAGGCCTTCATTTTACCATCAGAACGCAACCCCCAAGACTGTGTTGACCAGCCAGAATGCAGCTCGTAGAGGTGCGTTTCACCAGCAAAATACAAACCTCGGTCTTGCGTTCTTCAATCTAAACACGACCCTCGTGTTCCATCTTTAGAACGCAGCGTGATCCGTCGTGTTCAAAGAGATCACTGTGGATTCAAGATCCATGTTAAACAAGAACCAGTTCTACCCACTGAGGGGCAGTGGGTTCCATCTCCAACCTCATGTTTTGTGAGAAAATCTTCTAAGGTATCTGACTTAAGGGAGTTACTTTCAAGAGAAATACCGGTACAACAAGCCACTCATTCATGTCAATGTGAGCGGCTTATTTCTGTGGTCCTCTCAGAATGCCAATGTTGTGCTTTTGTGCCTAGGCGATCAGGGTTCGACCGATTGACGAGCATTGCTCGATCAAGCAAGCGACGGTGTTATTACAAGAAGAAGTTTTCAGAGACTGAGTATCCTGGAGTCACTATCAATGTGATTGGTAGAGGGAAGTCGCTAGTCCTTAGTTCTGGTGAGTCTGAGATGGATTGTTCTCCAAGCGTCAGAGAAATCACTAATGAGTTTGAAGGAATCTATCAACGCACTCGGACGTGAACAGGAGTCATTCTCCTGTCAACTATCGGAGGTTAGTCAGAGGAACCAATTCTGATGACGAGCATTCAGCCATCGTGGAGTCTCAATCATCAAGTTCTTTCGTTAGACATGAGAGCTTTGCCCACATGGTAGAAAATTCTAAAGATTTATCAAAGAGAGTTGATGAGCAAGAGACCATGCTCAAATCATAGCATGAGATCCTCAATGAACTCTTAGCCCTGATGACTCAAATTGTCACAGACAAAGCCAAATCTTAGAAGACAGATTCACCACCCAGGCAAGAAGCCCACAACCTCAAATCTTACTCTGAAGATGGAAGAGAGATTGAGAATGAGCAGAATCTTCAGTCTGCCAAAATGGAAGAATTGGAAGCTCGCCTCAATACCATTGCTAACAGAAGTGAGCTCCAAGACGAGAAAGTTGTTAGGCTCTATCCTGCCGAATGGGATGCAGCCCCTTATCCTTCAAAGTTTAAGGTCCTGACACTACAAACTTTTGATGGTACGGGATCACCAAACTAACATATCTATCATTTCAAGTCACAGACTGGGAATGTGATATCAAATGATGCCATATTGGCTCGACTGTTCGCTGGCACCCTCAAGGGAGTTACCATTGAATGGTTTAGGAAACTGACTGTCGGATGTGTCTAAAAGTGGGTGGATCTAGAGAGACTCTTCTTATCACGATTCTTTGAAGAGAATACAGAAGTCTCCATCCATACCCTTCTCGTCATTAAGCGGAAGAAGGAGGAGCCCATCAAAGCCTTCGTCAAGAGGTTCCGAAGTATGGCTCTTCGATGTTCGTTAGGTTTGACACAATCTACCTTAGTGGAGACCTATCGACATAACTTGCAGACCGACCTTCTAGCACAAATAAGGGTTACAGAATGCCGTTACTAGAGACAACTAATCTCTCAAGGTAAACAGGCTCAAAAAAATTATTACCAGGGTCAAAACCGAAGAACAAAGTAAGCAGAATCAATCTGAGCAATGAGACCAAGCCTAATCTTCTCAGTCAGAAGGGGAATATACTACAGCCACTAAAGTTAATCCTCTTTAATAGGATGGCTGGTCCACAAAGTTATCACGTTAACAGTTACATCTGATAGCCAAACTCTTCAGATAACATTTGCTGTGTGACATATTCTAATTATAGTCATTATACTCCAATATCACTGAACGATTTGACGGCAATGCTTTAGAAAACAGGTCAGCAATTTTAAAATTGAAAGAAATTTTAAATCCGATAATGAAGGTTAAAATTTTCCATATTACATGTGTTTGTCATAATATTAACCTTTGTGTGCAAGATGGAATGGAATATCTTGATCAGCATTTACAGAAACTAAGATGGTTTATCACTTTTATGAGAGGTATTAATCCAAGAAAATAGTCCTTTAAGGAGTGTTGCGATGTTTACGGCTTGAGGAGAAAAGTTCTTCAGATTGATGTTAAGACAAGATGGAACTTTACTTAAGGGTGGTTATTAGTTGGGACAAATTGGGGCAAAGTGGGAAAATTATTCCAATGGAACAATTTTACCCCTTTGGGATATTTTGAGTGGGGTAAAGTGGGATAAAGTGGGATAATGGGATAATTTGAGCCTTTGATTTGACAATTCATGTGGGATAATTGATGATGTGGCACCTTATTAAAATATAAATTTATCTATTAATTAATTCTAAATTAACTTATCCAATAGGTTTAGTATATTATTTAGTATATTATTATAATATAAATATTATTTTACTTTATATTAAAATATAATATATTGTACTATACTTACAAAGTATTATTATTAATTATTATATTATATTATATTAGAATGCTATACTATATATAATAATTAATATAATATAATATCAATATATTTAATATAATATTTTAATAATATAATATTTAATATAATACATTATTTTATTATACAAAAATATAATATGTTATACAATAATTACTAATTACTATTATATTAGTATGCTACATTATATAATAATTGATATAATATATGAATAATATATATAATATAATACTTTAATAATATATT
>BQKN01006457.1:0-10694 GCA_022839385.1 Asparagus kiusianus | reverse complement strand
TGGTTTCTATGCATATATATAGTTATATATATACATACATGTGTTTTTGGTTTCCATATTTATAAATATGAGATTACATATTTCATATTTATTATTGTGCTTTAGAAAACATTGCATAGAATATGCATATTTGTGAAAATATTATATTCTTAATTTTTAGACTTAACAATATTCATATACATATTTTATCAAGCCTACAAAATCATTTTGTAAAGTTTCAAAACATGGTTTAGCCAAAATGTCAAAATTCATATGTTTACATTTTCATGTTTTAGACTATTTTGCAAAATGATGATATTTCTCATTTGGTAAGTCTTTTTAAAAAACCAGTTTTTGTAGCATGTGTATTATCATGTCTACAATCATTTTCCAAAGTTTTATATTTTTCTGAATTTATTTAATATTTTAAACAGGGTTTTAAATCAGAAAAACTGTTTTTAAAACTATCAATTTCATATATCAGTTTACGGTTGACCGCCACGGTCGACCGCGCCTATGTTTTTATCTTAGTGGGCAGCAGAAACTTTCACGGTCGACTGTCTAGCTGAAAATTCCTCGAGGTCGACAGCCGCGGTCGACCGTCGAACTCTCTGGAAGTTTTCTCTGCTTTGATGACCTTTGCGGTCGACCACCGCACTGTCAAATCTGCTCCAACGACTAGTTTCCAGAGCCGTTGTTGAGCTAGTTTTTTGGTCTTTTCTTGGCTTTCTCTTGGCTTTGGGGTTTCATATAAATACCCCCTTATACCTCAGTTCTCATAGCAATCCAAGAAATGTTTTAAACAAGCTTTAAAAGAGTTTAAGTTTAGTTTTAAGTTTGTTTAAGGGTTTGGTTTGTGAAAAAATCTACAAGAGGAAGTGGATATCAATTCATTGATATTTGAGCTTCAATCCATCTCTCTCTCTTGTCATTTATTGGAGAAGTTTTCTAAACTCTATCTAGATTTACATGTTGCTTAGTTATTTGATTATCATTCTTTAAAGCTAGTTTTTATATTGAGTTTAGATTTGATTTTATTTTCTCATTGCTTACACACACAACCATTGAGCTTATTGTATTTACATTCATAGTATAATTTGGGTTGTGGGGAGTTGTAACAATTGAGAGTGAGCTATATTGAGTTCTCATCTATTGTAGAGAACAAATACATTATTTGTTACAATTGTGAGATTGTAAAGTTTTCGGTTAGCTAGAAAACCGAGTGTGAGGAGTGGATGTTAATCAGTGAACGTTGAAAACCGACATTATGAGTGTGAGTGTATACGTTGATCGGTGAATGTTTGAAAACCGACATTGTGAGTGATTGTGTACGTTGATCGGTGAGCATTGAAAACCGACATAGTATGGTTGTAAACGTTATTTGGGTGAGCGTAGAAAACCCGGTCGTGATAGTGGATTTCTCCCCGGGAGTGGGGAGCGAAGACATAGGACGGAAGGTCCGAACTCCGTGATCATTTGATTGTGTTTGAGTGTGCTTTGGCGATTATTCTTATTTGTGCTCATTGCTCATTTCGCCATTGTCTCATTATTTATATCATCCACTATCTTGTTTCATTTTGTTTACCCTTGTGTTAGTTTCATATCCTTGCATATATATCTCATAGTATATCTCTTAAATAGGATATATTTCATTATTCATATTGCTTATCCTAGTTCACATATCATGTTGTATTTCATACTTGCTAGGATAACTTGTTAATTATTTTAATTGACATAAAATCGGATTAGATTAGCATAAGACCCTAATCACCCCCCCTCTAAGGTCTAACACCCGTCACTCAGCTCGTGTAAGTCAACAAGACGATCAAATACGCAAAACGGTGGAAAATACAAGTCCCGAAAAAGTCAAAAAAAACAACAAACAATTTAGCAAAAAAACCAAACTTCGATCGGACGAATCCAACCCGCACCCGTGCGGGTCAGACTCAACCGACCCGTGCCCATGCGGGTTAGACGAATCCGACCCGCGGAGGCGCGGGTCGGTTGAATCCGACCCGCGCACTCCCCCCGCGGGTCAGCAGGGTGTTTCGCGCCATTTCGACCTCCGGACGCGTTTTCGACGGTTTTGAGCGGTTTTCTAGGGATTTATCTATTCTAGTGGTTCGCAACTGACTTGATATCATCCACAAACATGGTTAGGCCGTTATTAACTAAAGATATGGTCAAATCCATCATTCTTATCTAAAACCCCGTAACCAAAGCCTATAAATACAGGCCTACGGGTTCATTTCACGAGGCGGAATATTATCAAGAAGATGAGGTGCTGCTGAATTGAGGAGTCAAAGGAGCACGAATTTCAGAGTAGGCCAATTGATCTCGGCGAAGTTCTTCAGCATAAAGAGGGAGAGTTTGAGAGATCTGAAGCCCCGTCTGTCCGTTCCTCGAGATTAGGCTTGGTCTTAATCTCGAGAAGAGCTACTGATTTCACTTGGTCGATTTTAGAGATTCAAGCGAATGCTTCCTTGGTGAAGTAAGAGCTCTGTCAATCTTCTGTCAACCGGATTTGATCCGTGATGGTCCACGGATATTAACGTCCCCAGCACAGGCAAAGTTCTTACGCAACCAGCGGGTGATAAACGTCCGTTGCGCTGTTTGACAAGAGTTGTATTTTATTTCATTTTCATTGTATAAGTCGATCTTATAAAAAGATCTACTTTTCTCGTTTATTTGAGTTTATTGTAACGACCAAAGTTGTAATAGATTCAAGGCAATGAAAACATCAACTTTTGACCAAACATACGAAAGATGGAATCTGAGTTCAAGAATCCACGGGTTGAGGAGCTTCAGCTTTTGGACTCTAAGATTAGTTCTGTGAATGAGAGGACTCACGGTTTTGACAATGAGAAAAGCGAGAGGATTGCATTCTGGCAAGATTTGTTGCAAGATAGCACTAGGCATCAAGATTATCCTCCTAAGATTTTTAGTGGCGGTGTTGTAGAGTACAATTGTGGAGCTTTGGTGGACTATGGATTGAATACATTTGCATTGAATCCATGTCATAATTGCAGTTTTTTTGGGAGTTTGGATCTCGATCTCACACAGAATCCTCCCTTGAGCAGTGAGATTTATTCATCTGATAACTTGATTGGGGTTTCTAGAACCAGTTTTTGGATGGGAAATGCTGGAGGAGGAGCTAATTATAGTAATTTTGGCGATTTGTGTTTCGGTTTTAGTGCAGAATCATCCCTTGATCAATGTTGACGGATTGAATACATTCATCACAAATCCACCGGAGAATTAAATTAGGGTCTGTGCTAGCAACGTTTTCTACGGGAAATTTTGATGGTGGGCTGCACACATCCACGATGAATTCGCCTGATAATTCGATTAGTGCTTCAGATTACCATATTTTAATGGGAGACGGTGATGGAGAAACTAATTACAGTAAATTTGTCGAGTTTGGGGACCTGCGTCTCGGTTTCATGCAGAATCAACCCTCAACCAGCGGTGTTGATGCTCAGGCGATGTCGAAGGAAGAAGTACCATTGTTTTTCTAAGCATTAAGCTATAGTGATGCAACAATTTTGTACAGATTTTTATAGTTCTTAGTCACTAGTCATGTTGTAATTCAGCTGGATAAATGCATCAATTTTGCTTCCTGATAATTTTGGTTAATTGTCATTTCTTCTAGTTTCTATTGTTAATGATGATGTTTGTTGGTTATGTGATGAGTTTTCAAGTATAGTAGAAATTTAATCAATTCAGGGAGATATTGTCAATTATATCCAGATCAAATAAAATAGCCCACTAGATAGTGGAGAGTAAAGATTGCATTTGTCTACTAAAATAACGGTATAGGAGAAGGTAATCATACATTTTACTGCACCTTTATACCATCCAAAGACCAATAAATCAAATAAAACCAAATTATCACTCATCCTGTATCATACTCTGAAAACCACTAAGTTTAACCCTTAGAAGTTTGGCTACGTGTCAAATTAATAGGCCGAGTCGTGTGACCAAAAGGCCCGACAGGGATATAAACACAGCTTGACCAACCAAGCCAACATTTCTAGCTAACCAAGTCTGAGACAATAGACGTCTTTAAGTCAGAATCAATCAAATAAGTCCGAGTCTGAGGTGAAAGACACATAACAAAGAGGATATTAACATTGCTCACAACAGAAGGAAACATGGCAAATCAAACAAAACAGGGACTGAAGGTATGCAAATCAAACAAAACAGGGACTGAAGGTATCGGTTATTTTGCTGATTTAAAATTAGGAATATTTGTCTTCGGAAAATTCGTTTCAAAATTACCCATCAAGAGCTCAAGGGTTAATTGTTGACAAAGCCACTACAATATAATTGATACGAAATCTGTCTTTGATTAGACTTTAAACATTAAGTATTATCCTTATGCAGCTTCTCGCTCCCAATTCAAGATTCTGAGGCTGGACTGTGCTGGTAAAGCAGTGTAGTCTACAAGCAAAATGCTAATACATACAAAATCTACTTAATACTTCACATAAAAGACAAAAGCCAAGATATAGGATAAATAAAAATGAAGGAACCGTATAATTACACAAGCATCAATAGACAGTAACAATTACTGAGAACGGGAGAAGATGACAATCATAATTAACTAATATTTCCATACCCTGTAATAGTACGCAAAATTTAGAACTTAGCTACATATGATGAGCCATAGCCTAATAAATATACGTACACAAAGAAATGCCGAAAAAATAGCATTAGTCACAGTAATAGACTTCAAGACACATGTTGGGCGCAGCGAAAATTTCGGTAGAATTTCTGGTGCACAATAAGAGAGAAAGATCGATAAGAATTCCTGTCTCACCAAGGAAACAAGAATCTGAAGTGGATATCTCAACAAAGTGAGATATCGGCTCTCTCTCATCAGTTCTAGGACTGACTTGTCGAAGGATCCTAAAAACTATTACAATGACCACAAACACAAACAAACCAATTTTACGTGGTTCGGCAAACTGCCTACGTCCACGGGGCAAGGAGGGGGGGATCTACTATTAGAGGGAGAGATACAATTAGGGTTTACAATCACTCAATCTAAACTCTCAAACAAACTCTCAAATCTCTCACAATATCTCTCTACAAAAGCACAAAAGGACTGCACAAAAGCCTTGCACTGCTGCTTCTTCTGCACAAAACCAGCCTTCGCACTGTACTTGCACGTCACTTTTCTCCTCTGCCGAAAACACGCCGCACCAAGTCAAAACTCCTTGCACGAACCTTCACAAAACCCTATGAGGGTATATATATTGTTTGTTCGTGGGTCGAAAATCAAAATTGCCCGTTCCACTGCAAAGAAAAAATAAACCTCCTTCGTTGCACGTGTTATCAAACGCGTTATCAAATCACGCGTTATAAAAACGTGTGATGTTTGCTGTGATCCCCACACCCAATTTGAGGTGATTGATGTGGTCCCCACAACCAAAACAAAAAAACACTTCTTCATATGATCTCCTGATCACATGGCCACGTGCTTCACAATTCTCCACCTCGGCGAAGTTTTCACAAACTGAGCCGACACCAACCAAAACAAATATCCCACTTGTTGTGTCCAGGACGCCGTGAAACAATTCACGATAATGGACTCAATCCACAACAAGTCGAGACCCAAAACGAGAATGTGACTACTCTCCAAACGTCGATGTCTACTCACCAAATCGGTCTCACCCCTATCAAAATCCAAACCCGGCTGCATCATAAAAACTGCCTACGTATCCTCTTACATAAGGAATCAAGCCTTACGTAGGTCACCCAAATGGCCTCCAAAGGCCTTAATCCAATAGAAGAGTTCGCAACCCTTCTCTAATATCATCTATTCTGCGGCTGATAGTACCTCCAATGGCCTCAAACACCTCCACCTGAGGTGAACCAACGACCATATCCAAACTATGTCTGCCAGCTGCACTCAAATCAACCAACTCATCATCTATATCCAAATCCAAATGATATCCAAATTGTGTCACCTCAGCTGGAATCCCAAACAATGCAGTATGATCTGGAGTATATGGAATAATCTCCACCCAATGTGGAGTAGCATCACTCTCCACCCGCTACGATACCTCTAAGGTCTGTCCAAAACTCTCCACCTGCTGAGAGTCAATTGGCTTCCTCATCGAAGCCTCAACCAAAGTGACACTACCAAACCTATCTTCCAATGGAGTTTTACCTCCAATCGCAACAGTTGGCAACTCTTTAATAGGATGACTCAAATATGTCGAAGCCTTAGTCCAGAACCTCTTCTGCAAACCATTGCTCGACCACAAACACCGATCCTCCTTCAGCAATGCACGGTTCTCCAAATTTGTCACTCTATCTAGTTGCCCTAAGATTTCCTTTCTAACGAAGTATCTCGCAATGCCGTGAGCTCGGCTCTAATACAGAAATAGGTCCATCTTGTACCTCCTACTAAAACCAGAATGGAGTACCTTCACCTTTCTATCTATCACACACTTCTTCAATCTGTTGGATACTACTAGGACTTTCTCTAAAGGGGATTTGGTTGTAACCCAAACACGACTAGAACAGCCACCAACAAAGGAAACCAAACGCCTAGTACCTCCTAATGATGCCCCTTTGGAAGGCCCCCAAACATCCACGTGAACTCCTCCGGAACGACCCTTAGCACGGTGAATAGAGGTGCCAAACTTCACCTCGGTCTTCTTGCTCACATAAACATGTTCACTGGACTTCAAACTACAGGTCTTCGCACCCTCTTTCAATCTATGCGAGGAATTAATGCTAGAATTGCCAAGCCCCAAATGCCGCAGTCTAGTCGAATCAATGGAAGTCGCCAGTTCTCCACCTGCCACTATACCTCCAGTCAAGTAATACAGGTTATTCCTCCTGACGCCCTTCATCACAATCCGAGAGTCTTCCATAATCTTGAGAACCATATCCTCAATTCGAACATTCAGAAACTCTCCAACCAAAGCTCTAATCGAGATCAAGTTCTTCCTCAAAGAAGGAACATATCTCACATCATTTAACTCCCTAACAGTCCCGTCAACCATTTTTATGCGAATTCTTCCTATCCCAAGGATCTGACATGCACGATTATCAGCCATGTACACTACACCACTATCCAGTTTCTAAAAACTGGAGAACCATTCCCTTCTAGGGCACACATGATAGGTTGCACCACTATCCAACATCTACCCGGATTCCTCCGAATAGCTCCATGTAGGACTAATAGAAAGCGAATAAATAGAAAAGTCAGAAATATTACCATCCGATACGATGTTTGCTTCTGATGATGGTTGCTTCCCTTTTCCCTTCTGCTTATTCTTTATCCATTCATCGAGCTTTAGGCAGTCTTTCTTCCAATGACCAGTCTCCTTGCACCAAGCACACTGATCTTTTCCTACTCTAGACTGTGACTTCCAATTCTTTCTGTTTGGACTCTTCCCTCCTGTGATCAACGCCTCTGCTACCGATTCAGTCGAAGTCTCATTATCCTTCTTCCGAAGCTGATAATTCACCAATGCAACAGTGACCTCACTATACGAAAGAGATGTCTTCTCATTAATCAGAGTAAGGACGAAGGTCTCATATTCCTCGTCGGGCAAGGAACTCAACAATAGCAACGTCTTGTCCTCATCTTCAATCATGACATCCACATTCTCCAAATCTGCAAGAAGCTTCGTGTAGTGGTTCATGTGATCTCTAATAGAGGTTCCATTCTTCAATTGGAAACGATAAAGCCTCCTCTTCAAATGCAAGCGATTTTCCACACTCTTGGTCAAATACTAGCTTTCGAGAATCTCCCAAATCTTCTTTGCAGAAGTTTCATTCATCACATCATATTTTAGATCTTGGGTCAAACAAGACCTAATCACACCACACGCCGTTCGATTCATCTTCTTCCAAACCTTCTCTTTAATGTCATCTGGCTTGTCATCTAACTCCAAGGTATCCTCCAAATTCTGCGCGTTCAGCGCATCCAAAACCTCGCATCTCCATAATCCAAAGTTGTTTGTGCCATTAAACTTCTCCACATCTATCTTCATAAGTGGATATTCAAACTCTGAATGGTCTTTACGCCAGAAGCACCACCCTCGACACCCGAAGCACCTTCTTTCCCCGACATCTTTCTTAACGCACCAATGAACGAAGAATAGATCCAAAATTAAAAAGATAGAGTCTTTACCAAAAGATCTCACCTTTATCACCAAACGAAGCCCTAGACGAGCCTCCAAATTGATCTACACCTCCAACCAAGACAAAACCCTAGATCTAGAACCTGGACTCTGATACCACTTGTTACGCACAGCTAAAATTTTGACAGAGTTTCTGGTGCACAATAAGAGAGAAAGATCGATAAGAATTCCTGTCTCACCAAGGAAACAAGAATCTAAAACGGATATCTCAACAAAGTATGATATCGGCTCTTCCTCTCATCAGTTCTAGGACTGACTTGTCGAGGGATCCTAAAAACTATTACAATGGCCACAAACACAAATAAACTAATTTTACGTGGTTTGACAAACTGCCTACGTCCACGGGGCAAGGAGGGGGAGATCTACTATTAGAGGGAGAGATACAATTAGGGTTTACAATCACTCAATCTAAACCCTCAAACAAACTCTCAAATCCCTCACAATATCTCTCTACAAAAGTACAAAAGGACTGCACAAAAGCCTTGCACTGCTGCTTCTTCTGCACAAAACCCAGCCTTCGCACTGTACTTGCACGTCATTTTTCTCCTCTGCCGAAAACACGCCACACCAAGTCAAAACTCCTTGCGCGAACCTTCACAAAACCCTATGAGGGTATATATATTGTTTGTTCGTAGGCCGGAAATCAAAACTGCCCGTTTCGCTGCAAAGAAAAAAAATAAACCTCCTTCGTTGCATGTGATATCAAACGCGTTATCAAATCACGCGTTATCAAAAACGTGTGATGTTTGCTGTGATCCCCACACCCACTTTGAGGTGATTGGTGTGGTCCCCACAACCAAAACAAAAAAACACTTCTTCATGTGATCTCCTGATCACATGGCCACGTTCTTCACAACACATAGTACAGGAAAACTGGTGAACGAAGCAAGTTTTTTACTAAGGGAAGAAGCAGAACAAGAATAACATTGCATAAATGTTTGCCTTGTAATTATGATTCTTTACATAAATTACACTGCTCCTAATTACAGAATTGCTGCACTTAACAACTGAATTAGTTCAATAAATAATCCATGGTAAACATACATAAAAAAGAATCTATACAAGATTGCTCCATGCATGAAGCTGAATCAATATAGCCCATCTCCTTCTACTCATGGCTCTGTTAAGTAAAACAATTGAAATTCCTCCTGAGCATCAAAATCACTAGACAGAGGATAATTTTGCATTAGCTCCACACCCAAATCACCAAACTTGGCAAAAATAATGTAATTAGCTCCTCCATCACAATTTCCCACCTGCCGATTCACAGCGAAGATGTCCAATCCAGAGTCTAGAAATGCTCCAAAATTGCGCTCTGGCACACTATCTTCCATCAACAAATCTTTCCAAAGTGCAACCCTTTCTTTCTCCAAACTTTCATTCGAAACAATAATAGTCTTAGTGCTATTCTCAACAAGCTCGATCCTCCCATGGCCTAAATCGATATCTGGCACACGACTACACTTAACAACCTCAGATTGGCCAAGCATCATCAGTTCACAAGGAGATACACACCTGATACTCTCTTGCATCAAGTCTTGCAAGTACGTACTCTTCTCTCGTTCAAAGTTTCCCTGAGCCATAATATTCTCCTTCTCAAGCAACCGAATCCTCTTATCGACAAATTTAAGCTTAGATTCTAAAGATTGTAGCTCTGTAAGGCGAGCATTTGTTTACATCAAAAGTAGTTTTCATTATCGAGTTCATTACAACTTTAATCGTTTACAATGAATTCAAATAACAAAAATAAAGACTACAACTTTCTAGAAAATAAACACTGTGAAGAGACGTGGTGGGCCAACCCACGTGAGAGGGAGCTTTCAAAACCACGTGAAGAGGCACCTCATGAAGAGATAGATTTTTTCAAAACAATATATATAGCAGTGTTAGGGTTTCTTGAAGAGCATGCAAGGAGAATTTGTGAAGTTGTGCGGATGCAGAGCAAGTACGAAAGCAAAGGAGATTTGGTTAATTGCAGCTATAGGGATTCCTTTTGGAGGCTACGTGCGCAATGTAAAGAAGGAAAATAATATTGCCTTTGAATAATTTTATTGAATCAGGAGACGTAGCTTTATACAAGAGATTTCCTACAATCATGCTAATCTATTCTAGGTAGTCTAAGTATAAAAGGCAACTGAATAAATTGCCTACAATCATGCTAATCTATTCTAGGTAGTCTAAGTATAAACGACAACTGAACAAATATACAACTAATATAATATATTTGTCAATGAATGGTCAGATATCATTGACCTTTCCTTTTCAACACTCCCCCTCAAGTTGGAGAGTCAATGTCAAGAACTCCCAACTTGCGTATCATAGTTGAGAAAGCTTCCTTTCCCAATGGCTTGGTGAACACATCTGCAAGTTTATTTGTTGAGGCAACATGTTTGGTTACAACTGAACCATCTTGTATTTTGTCACGAATAAAATGGCAATCCATCTCTATATGTCTGGTTCTTTCGTGGAAAATGGGATTGGCAGCTATATGTAAGGCCGCTGTGTTATCACAATATAATAATGCTGGCTTCGGATGCAATATTCTCA
>BQKN01006442.1:0-10436 GCA_022839385.1 Asparagus kiusianus | reverse complement strand
TTCAATAAGCTCTTCTTGGTAAACTTGCGGATAAAGCTTGAACTTGAATCTTTAATTTAAATTGTAAAGTTTCATACCACAATTCCATCAACCTTCATTGGATATGATCGTTGAAGCATAATTCCATCCAACCTCAAACATATTGTTTATCTTCAATAAATACAAAAATACAAACACTAGACAAACAACATCAATAGTAAATTGTTTGTTAAACATCATCAAAATAAAAATACCAACAATTTTGTGCTCTAAATGAGATTCGTTTGGAGAGGACTACTCCATGGACGCCATAACAGAATGGCAATGCAGAAAGGATGAATAGAACATTGACAGAGCGTACGAGGAGCATGCGTTTACATACAGGTCTACCTAAGATATTTTGGATGTATGCGGTGCATACAACAGCTTATCTGATTAATCATAGGCCATTAGTTCCATTGGATTTTGGGATTCAAGAAGAGATTTGGAGTGACAATAAGGTTAATCTCTCACACTTGTGAGTATTTAGTTGCATGGCATATGTTCATATTAGTGACCATGTCAGGAACAAGCTAGAAGCTAAGTCACAGAAGTGTACATTCATTGGATACGGCATTGATGAGTTCGGATATTATCTTTGGGATAAGAAGAACAGGAAAATTATCAGGAGTAGAGATGTGATATTCAATGAGGAGGTGATGTACAAGGACAGGAATAATACCAACGATAGCCAAAACAGTGGGAACAACACTAAGGATGCAGGTGGATCCGAGTACATGGACTTAGAGGAACTTTCAGATGGGGGAGGCAATGTTAGTTCTAACCGAAGAATGGAGGAGACTCCAAGTGCAGAGACAACTATCCAGGATGTGGAGCTTAGGAGGTCATCCATGGTACCCAAATCGAATCCCATATATCTTTCATCACTTGATTATTTGCTTTTGATAGATAACCGTGAACCAGAGTGCTATGAGGAAGCTATGCAAGTGAGTGAAACTCAGCAGTGGGAGCATGCGATGCAAGAATAAATGGATTCTTTACACACTAATGAGATATGAGATCTAGCCCAACTATCTGTATAGGAAAAAAACCTTACATAACAAATGGTTGTATCGGGTCAAATAGAAGAGTGAGGGAAGCAAGAGGTACAGGACCAGATTAGGTGTGAAAGGGTTCTAACAACGAGAAAGAGTGGATTATATAGAGATATTTCCCCGTTGTGAAGCTTACAACCATTAGAGTGGTGTTGAGCTGAGTAGCTGCAGAAGATCTCTACCTTGAGCAGTTAGATGTGAAGACTGTCTTTCTTCATGGTGACTTAGATGAAAAAATCTGCATGAAACAACTTATTGGTTTTATTAAAGAAGGAAGGGAAGAGATGGTGTGTAAGCTCAAGAAGAGCTTGTACGGTTTGAAACAAGCTCCGAGACAGTGGTATAAGAAGTTCAACAACTTCATGCAGAGCAATGACTATGGAAGATGTAATTCGGATCATTGTTGCTACTTTAAGATATTCGAGTCCAGCTATATCATATTATTATTGTATGTTGATGACATGTTAGTTGTAGGACCATGTTTAGAGAAGATAAATAAATTGAAGAAGCAATTGGCGAAGGAATTTGCTATGAAGGATCTAGGTGTAGTGAAGCAAATTCTTAGGATGCGAATCAGTAGAGATAAAGTTGAAGGGACGTTGAAGTTGAGTCAAGCTGAATACATCGAGAAGGTACTTCAGAGGTTCAACATGGAAAATGCTAAGCCCGTTAGCACGTCCATTGGAAGTCAATTCAAGCTATCTGAGGAGCAATCACCCAAGACAGATACATAGAAGGAGCACATGAGCAGAGTGCTATATTCATCAGCTATTGATAGTCTTATGTACGCGATGGTTTGCACGAGGTTGGATATCGCCCATGCAGTGAGAGTTGTGAGCAGGTTAGAAAGCAATCCAGGGAAGCAACATTGGGAGGTCGTGAAGTGGGTATTGTGATACTTAAGAGGGACTACGGATATGCCACTATGTTTTAGGAGGAAGGAGTTGATACTACGGAGATACGTGGATACAAATTTTATCGGTGATCATGATACGAGGTGAAATACCATGGGATATGTTTATACTTTAGCGTCGACAGCAGTGAACTGGGTCTCACGTCTACAGAAGATTGTAACATTGTTCACGACTAAGGTAGAGTATGTCGCAATGACTAAAGCCAGCAAGGAGATGATTTGGTTGACCGGGTGCCTGGACGAGTTAGATTTAAAGCAGGAGAATAACGTTCTTTATTGTGATAGCCAGAGTGCTATACACCTTACCAAGAATCCAGTATATCATGCTAAAACGAAGCACATCGATGTACGATACCACTTCATATGCTTGCAGATTGAGGACTGTAAGTTATAATTGGGGAAGATTTTGGAAAGCCAAAATCTTACAGATATGTTGACGAAAGCAGTGACTATCGACAAACTGGAGTTGTGCGCAACTTCAGTTAGCCTTCACATGACGGAGATGAAGGCAGAGCCACACTAGGAGGATCGATGGGATCGTTGAGATAATGATGATTGAAGAATGGATTTTTTCGGATAGGAGAAGATGCTTGCTGCACGAGAAGCTGATTACATGAAGGTGTTCTAGCCAGTCGACCAACACCCATGGTTCGGACAATCAAAAGCGGTTTTTCCAGTTTCCTAAATTGTTTGGGAATCTGTTTTTGGCTGGGATACTATATAAACCTTGATATGTTTTTAGGGTTTGTAAAACACGGAAAAAGAGGGTTTTGACGGCTCTTTGAGATTAGAATTCTTAGAGAGAGAGAGACCTATTGCAAGCATGATAATCTTCTTCAATTAATCAAATAATTATGTGGTGTGGCTCCCGAGGATGTACGCACGTTGTCGAACCTCATTAAATCTGGTGTGTTCCTTCTTGTTTATCTTTCCTGCAAATTTTCTTTTATATGCGATGATTTTCTAACTTGTTAAACTCTTACCACAAGATCCGTAAGGGCACGAGTTCGATTGATTGTTTCGAACCCTTAACAACTAACTCACTTATCTACGTACCGGTTACTTGATAATATATAAATAGTTACTCAATTTATCATTTATTTATTTTTTTCAAGAAAAACAAAGAAAATATCCATTCCTTCTTAGCAACTTTTTCTCCATCGCCGATGTCGATATTATTGTATGTGTTAGTAGTAGGTTTAATCCCACATCGGTTATGAGAGCACACCTCGCCCACCTCTACTTATATACACACACGCACACACACACACACACACACACACATACACATTCAATACTTAATCTAAGGGAAATTTACCCTAAGACTCTCTCTCCCCTTTAACATGGTATCAAAGCAAGGTAAATCTTTTGGCCAAATCTTGGCCTCGCTGCATTGCGGCCTCTTCGTTGTCGCCTCCGTGCTTGTCGCATCGCAGCCTCCGTGGCAGCCATCTCTCGACCTCACACAAACGGTATCGTCGTTTCACATTCAGTAATGGCATCGCCATTTCAAGACTATCTCTCGTTCTCAAACTAACGACATCGCCATTTCAAACCGTCTCTCGGCCTCAAACGAATGGCATCGCCGTTTCACACTAAGTAACGATATCGCCTTTTCGATCCATCTTGACGTCTTAATGTTTCAACATCGGCGCTGATCCATCGTGGGTTTTATTTTTTTGTGGGCCTCCCTTTCATTGTCACTTAGTTGTGGGCTTTCCAACATTGTGTTACACTTAAGTAGGCTTTCCCTACACAACATTGCTGTTAATATGCCTCCTTCAGAAAAGATCCCTAAACCATCCCAGCCCCTCAATGATCAAACTAATTGGGCGGGGTGGTCCACCATTGTCGTAAATGCCTTGCATGGTGCTGGTTTCTTGATCATCTTACCAGTTTGAGACCAGTTCCACTGTCTATCAGCATTGTTACTTCCTCCAGTACTGTTACATCTGGCAGTAATGATACTGATCTTCAAACCGCACATGCTCTTTATGTAAAGGAGAGTTCAGACTGACAATTGTAGGCATTAAAAATTGTCTATAGTTTTCGCACGCAGCTCGAGAAGAAGAGAAGGTAATGAACACTATTATCTAAGTCAAAGAGGATTATTTGATAGCATAAAGAAGCAAACAAGTACACAAAGCGAGTCGACGAAGTGTATGAGTCAATAGAATGCGCGAAACAGCGAAACGATAAGCAAAACACCTTGTGTGTTTCGCCCACATGGGCGAAACACATAGGCTGTTTCGCTCGTTCAGCCTCCTGACGACGCATATTTCTATAGAATTCCAGGATTCATTCTTTCCAGAGCCTCCTCAACTGACTTGAGGCTATCTTTAAACATGGAAAAGTGGTTATCAACTGAATATAATATCAAATCGTGAATTTTTATCCGAAAACATGGCACCCGAAGCCTATAAATACACTCCTAGGGCCCCTATACACAGGGATCTAAAATTTCAGACTTGGAGGCGAAGCCCTGACGTTTTGGAGAGCAAGGAGCACGAATTTTAGATCTAAAGGCGAGTCTTGGCGAGTTCTTCAGTAGAAAGAGGAAGAGTTCGAGAGATTTGCAACCCCCTTTAGCATCCTTCACATGTTTCCTTAAGATCAGACTTCATTTTGATCTTAAGAAGAGTACTCATCTCACTTTATTAAGATATTTACTTCAGTTCTTATTTCCTTTATGAAATAAGATCTACTGGATCTGATAATTAGCGGTCCACGGATCAAAGAGTCCCCATCACAGGCAAAGATCCCACCCAAGCAACGATCGATAAACGATCATGCATGTGTTTCTAGGAGATCCCTCTGTTTGTTTTTATTATGTAAGAAAGTCTTATAAAAAGACTAACTTTCTTTTTTTTTAAATCTGTAAGACGATAAACATGTAATGGATTCAACAATGAAAAAGATTTCCGATGCAAACAGTAGTTGTTGGAATTTCGTGTCATGGATTATCTCACTCGCTGTGTTGGCTCTGGTCTCACTATCGAGATTGGCTCACTTTCCTCTACTCGGGCTATGTGGAGTCATCTCACTGAGCGCTTCACAGAGTGCTCTGGTGCATGGGATGCATATCTTCTGCAACGTGTCACTATACAACGTAAATGTAGTTCCTCTCTGTAGTCTCATTTTGGTCAAATACAAGTCTATTGGACAGAATCACGCTCCATGCTTCCTGGACATAATTCCAAATACGAAGACTGGCTAGCTTGGTATGAACGGCACGAGGTGCATCAACTATTTCAGTCCCTTCCTGAATATTCAACTATGACTAACCAACTACTTCATCAACCTTAATTTTTAACTTTTTCCTCAGTTACAGGAGCTCTCACTACTTATGAGATACGACAGCAAACCGCACAACTCAATTTGACAACGGATGCTCCTGCCTCTTCATTTGAGACTGTTCTGTCTATACCAGTCATTGCTCCTATTATGAATCGTACTTCTCAACAGGTTCGGTCTAAGCTTTTTTGCACATATTGCAAGAAGGAGGGACACCATATTGAGACATGCTTCAAGCTTCATCCTGAGTTATATTCCATAGGCACCGGTCGTGGTCGACGACCCCCTTAGTCTCAACACTCTCATGCACCAGAATTGCTGGCCAATGCTATACCATCTACCACTTCTGACACTACTATTTAAACTATTGAAAATCTTCACCGTCAACTTGATGCTCTTCAACATACCATCTCTACATCACTGTATGGCTTTTCTAACTCATCGACTGTCTCTGGTATGAATGATCTCTAGATTTTTGACTCTAGTTATTCCTTTCATATGACTCGTAATGCCTCACTCTAATTCTCTGTCTTCACTTCATATTCTCTTCCTACTATCTACACAACTGCTGGACAACCATTGTCTATCACTCAATATGGCTCTATCACCCCCCACAAAATAACCCATCTGGTCGTCTAACACTTGGCCGCGTCAATGTTGCTCCTCAGTTGTGCTTGAATTTAATTTTTATTAGTTCTTTATGTATGACTAGCCTTCTTGTCTCATTTTTTTGATACTTATCTTGTGCAGAATCCACAGACGGGCAAGATTATTAGGGCTGGTCATAGGAGGCACATGCTATATTTTTCAAAATATTTTCACCTTCCAAAGTCCATACGTCCACATTCTCTTCTTGCTTCTGTTTGTCTATCAAAACCTTCTACCTCACTTCCCGCCAATTTATGGCATAGACGACATGGTTATATGTCTAATAAAAGTCTGGAGAGTCTTATCTACTCCGGAGGACTTGATCTTGTGTCATCTAGTTATTATATTGAGTCATGTACTGGTTGTAAATTGGTTAAATTTACTGCTCTACCATTTTCAACCAATACATCTGTCTCAGTTTCCTTATTCGATTTAGTCCATTCCGATATTTAGGGGCCAGCTCCTCTACCTTCTTCATCTGGCTATTTATATTATGTTAGCTTAATCGATGATTTCTTTCATTATATATGGGTCTATTTATTTAAATTGCTCTGAGGCACCTGCTGCGTATCAAGCCTTCACTGCTATGATCTTCACTTAATTGAAAGCTTGTATTAAAGTTTTTCGATCTGACTGTGCCAAAGAGTATTTATCCTCTACCATACACTCTATTATGGCCTCTCATGAGACTATCTTTCAATAATTATATCCCTACACTCTTCAGCAGAATGATATTGCTGAATGCAAACATCACCATATCATCGATACTGCTCGATCCATGCTCATTTCTTACTCTGTTCCTCGTCATTTCTGGGCTGAGGCCATTATCACAACTGTTCACGTCATTTGTATCACTCCATCTAGCTCTCTTTCCGGTGCTACTCCTCATAGTCGCGTATATACTCATACTCCTCGCTATGACCTGGCTCGTGTCTTTGGTTGTCGATGTTTTGTTTTTTCTGCCATCTCATGAACATGATGAATTAACTCCCGGAGCTGTTCCTTATATTTATTTAGAAATTAATCTGGAACATCAAGGTTATCGTTGTTATGATCTTGCATCTCGACAGTTTCATATATCTAGACACGTTCAGTTCGAAGAGGATTCTTCATATTACTCTTATTCTGATAACTTTAATTTCCTCCACATTACTAATTGTTCTTCACCGCCAGCTGCACCACCCACTTCCTTACCTCAGTTCTCCTTTCGAGATCTTCCTGGCATCTCTCCATCTCCTTCTGTTGAATCTCTCTCACCCGAGCTTTCTCATACACCATCTGCTCCCCTAGCTCCCTCTCCCTCGGACACGGTGCCCACTACAGAACATACTGCTGACCTTCGCACACCTACGCCAATATCTCCCCCGCCTGAGGTTCTTCTTGCTCTTCGTCGAGGCAAACGACTATATGTCATGCCTAAACAGTATGCTTCAGTTACTTCCTATTCACCTATTTTTCATAATTTTCTTGCTATCATTCATACTACCATTGAGCCAAAGTCCTTTCAAGATGTAGTTTAATTTCCAGATTAGTGACAAGCTATGACTGAGGAATCATAGGCCCTTCAGCAAACACACACATGAGATGTTATTCCTTGTCCTCCTAGCGTCTCTCTAGTTGGTAGTAAATGAGTTTATAAGGTCAAGTATCATTCTGATCAAGTATCATTCTGATGGCACCATTGAACGTCGGAAGGACCGTTTATTGGCTCAAGTTTCACTCAGCAACATGATATTAATTATAAGGAGACTTTTGCTCTTGTTACTCAGATATCCACCATTCGTACTCTTCTTTCAGTTGTAGCTGCTCATCGTTTGCCCGTATATCAGATGGATGTTAAGTATGCTTTTCTCCGTGGCTCTTTATCTGAGACAGTGTATATGAAACCGCCTCTAGGGTATAATATTCCTTCAGGACATACATGTCTCCTTCGTCATGCTATTTATAGTCTTAAGCAGGCACCCCGCGCTTGGTTTGAGTTTTTTGCGATGTCGTGCTCAATGCGGGCTTTATGGAAAGTCATCAAGATGTTTCTCTATTTGTTCGCATTACATCGCGTGGCAGAGTTTTATTACTCATTTATGTGATATAATCATTATAAGTGATGATGTTGCTGGTATATAGTACGTAAAATCTAAATTATAACAACAGTTCCACATAAAGGATCTTGGATCTCTTTGCTATTGTCTTGATCTAGAAATTTCTCAAGGCTCGTGGGGAGTACTACTGTCTCAACAGAAGTATCTCTCGGATATTCTAGCTCGTGCTGAGCTAACTGACGATGTAACTATCGACACTCTACTTCAACAGAATGTTAAACTTCGCTCTACTGATGGTGAGCCTCTATCTGATCCTACCCGATATCGATATCTTATTAGTCAGTTGGTCTATTTATGCATCTCTCGACCAGATATCTCTCATGTTGTTGGCATTGTCAGTCAATTTTTTTGTTAATGCCCAACATTTTGTATACTATGCTGCCTTATTATGGATTCTTCAGTATCTCCGGGGCACTAGTATTCGCTCTCTTCTGTTTCATGCTACATCAGATTTTGAGCTTCGTGCATATTCTGATGCTGATTGGGCTGGTGGTCTAACTAGTAGGAAGTCTACCACATGTTATTGTATATTTCTTGGTGATTCTCTTATTTCCTGGCGGAGTAAGAAACAAGATGTTATTGCCCTTTCCAGCACCGAGACAGAGTATCGTACAATGTCCACAACAGCTAAATAGATTATTCATCTTCGTCGTCTTCTCAGTGATTTTGATATTTTTATTCCGACTCCTACTCCTCTCTATTGTGATAATAAGAGTGACATCCAAATTGCTAATAATTCAGTATTTCATGAGAGGACCAAACACATAAGATCGACACTCATTTTGTTAGTCAACAAGTTATCAATGACAAGACAATTCAACTTCCTCATGTCTCATCCGCCGAAGAGCTTGCAGATTTCTTCTCGAAGGCCTTACATGTTCATCGATTCTAATTTCGTGTACGCAAACTTACTTTGTTTGATCCAACATGAGTTTGAGGGGGGCTGTTGATATTATTGTATGTGTTAGTAGGTTTAGTCCCACATCGTTTATGAGAGCGCACATCACTCTCCTCTACTTGTGTATACACACACACACACATTCAATACTTAATCTAAGGGTAATTTATCCCAAGACTCTCTCTCTCTCCTTTAACAGACGAATGTGAAAATTTGACTCATCAACCCAGCAGAAATATTGTCCCCCAATTTCAAACCTTGATATTGCATTCTGAGCAATTAAAGACACTGCTCTAGTCAATTCTACTCTAGATTTCTCATCATTTGATGGTGATTAGCGCAACAATTAAAGTTCCTCTAGTGGACTAAAAAAGGCTTTTCTAGGATCAAGTCATATTCAAAGAATTGTAGCGCTTAATGTAATTCACATGTAAATAGCACGAATTGTGTTTTTTTTTCTTTTCTTTCTTTTCCCTTTTTTTTACTATAGTTCCATAAGTTTCTGCTGAGTCGGAGGTGATGAATTCAAAAGACACGATGAGCTCATCATCATCATAAATGGTAGGTTTAATTTGTTGTGAATGCATTTAGAATTTGCTTTTTAAAGTGGACTGAGGCTTTACGTACCAACCAACTCTTCAATATGTTTTTGATTGCCAATGACCCAAATAGGTCTTTTGACTAGTGCTGTGGAAGCAACGTACCGCGTCATGTCAAGGAGGGCATTTGTGAAGAATTACAGGAAAAACAGCAAAGATATCAGCCAGGCAGACTAGCGGTCGACCGCCGCGGTCGACCGCGAACGTGCACAAGTGCTATCAAGATTCAGAGCTGCTGGCGGTCGACCGCGGATGACTGTAAGCGTTTTTACTCTCGGGACTGAGATTCGGTCGACCGCCGCGGTCGATCGCCGCGGTCGACCGCGAGACCTGCGCGGTCGACCGCCGATGATTCTGGGCTGGGCTTCAGGTTTTGACCCGATTCGGTTTTAAGTTGATATATAACCTAAACCTAATTTGTTAGGGTTAAGCAAGGAAGAATTTGAGCAGTCTTTGAGAGAGGATTGTTGCATCCGATTATGGGAGAATTGTGAGAGATCAAGAGCTTTGTTTTAGGGTTTGATCTGAGAGATTTGTAACTCTATTTGTATTCCCTTGATTTCTAGTAGTAAGAAATCACGTAGGCAACTTGCCGAACCACGTAAATTGTTTGTTCTTGCTGTGTTTGTGGTTTGCATGTTGATTGTGGTTTAGTTCGAGTTATTGTTCGTGTTGCCCTGAAAGCTTCCGCCGCGCGCAATAATTGGTATCAGAGCTAGATCGATAACATGGGATATGCAAGCACGTCAGGTTCGTCTCTTACAAAGGCGTACAAAGTCTGAGCATCAATAACACAAAGATTGATGTTCCGAAGTTCGACGACAAGATCAATTTTGGATTGTGGAGTTGTCAGGTGATGGATGCCTTGGATGCACAGAATTTGGAGGAGACTCTTGAGTTAAAAGAGAAACC
>BQKN01006400.1:0-10754 GCA_022839385.1 Asparagus kiusianus | reverse complement strand
AACACTCCCCCTCAAGATGGGCGATAGATATCAATCATCCCCATCTTGTTACAAAAGATATCACATTCTCTAGAACCTAATCCTTTTGTTAAACAATCAGCTAACTGCTCTTCTGATTTCACATAGCTCAAAGTCAGAACTCCTCTATTCAGTTGCTCCTTGATAAAGAACCGATCAATCTCTAAGGTTTTTAAATATCGGTTATTGGGGATTTATCGGACGGCCAAAATCATTATCGGATAGCGAAAATCGGGGATAAGTAGTATTTATCGGAGTGATATACTGGATGATGTGTATATATAATATAACAATTAAAAAATGTAATCTAATCATGCTTAATGAAATATAAACATACCAAATTGTAAATCATCATGTTTAGAATTATTAACCAATTGTAGAAAGAGAAACTTGCATCATAGCCTTAAAAAAAATATAATGTTAGTCAAAATGGGCCGATAATCCCGATAAAAAAAATCTTACTTATCGGCCGATAAGTGCCGATAACGCCGATAAATCGCCGATAAACCTAGAAAAACGATAACCGATTAAAAATCCAATTTATCCTAGCGGAGAGCTCCCAAATCCGATAACTCGGCCGATAATATCGATTATCGACCGATATTTAAAACAGTGTTAATCTCCACATGTTTAGTGCGATCATGCTGAACTGGATTGTTTGCAATGTTAATTGCCGATTTGTTATCACACCAAAGTTGTAAGGGGTCTCTTCTAAACAGACGCAGCTCAGATAATATGTTTTTGACCCACATCAACTCACACAGACTAACTGTCATAGCCCTGTATCCAGCCTCAGTTGTAGACCTGACCACCACATCTTGCTTCTTGCTACGCCAAGATACGAGATTGCCTCTAACAAATACACAGTAGCCTGTAGTGGACCTACGATCATCCATACAACCCGCCCAATCAGCATCACAATAGCCTTCAATTCTCATATGTCCAGAACTCCTGAACCATAACCTCTTTCTTGGGCTTCTTTTAATATACCTAAGAATTCTGCGAACTGCCTCCATATGCTGCTCTCTGGGATCATGCATATATCTACTCACCACACTCACTGCATGAATAATATCAGGTCTCGTATGGCATAGATATATAAGTCGTCCAACTAATCTTTGATATTGCTCTTTACTCACCGGGTCACCACCCTCGGTACACATCTTATGATTCTGCTCGATGGGAGTAGCTGCAACTCTGCACCCCAACATCCCTGTCTCTGATAGAAGATCCAGAGCATACTTCCGCTAAGAAAGTACTATACCCTTTCGCGACCTTGCAATTTCAATTCCGAGAAAGTATTTCAACTGCCCCAGATCTTTAACTTCAAATTCCTCTCCCAATTTCTTCTTCAACCGTAGGATTTCCTCAGCATCATCTCCAGTGATTACAATATCATCAACATAGACCGTCAGGATAGTGATACGAGTTTTGGAGTGCCTGTAAAACACAGTATGATCCCCATTGTACTGTTTGTACCCCATACCACAGACTGTCAACCTGAATCTGTCAAACCATGCCCTCGGAGACTGTTTTAACCTATACAAAGATTTTTTCAACTTGCACACCTTCCCAACTACTTGAGAAGTAGCGAAACCTGGTGGAATCTTCATATACACCTCCTCCTGGAGATCTCCATGCAAAAAAGGCATTTTTGACATGCTGATGTAGTGGCCAATTGAAGTTGGCAGCACATGACACAAACACTCTTAACAGTGCTCATCTTTGCTACTGGAGCAAATGTCTCGTCGTAGTCAATGCCATACGTTTGGCTGTAACCTTTAGCAACCAATCTGGCCTTGTATCTGTCGATCTTGCCATCTGGAGTTTGCTTAACCGTATACACCCACTTACATCCAACAGCACGCTTCCCAACTGGCAAAGGTACTAGCTCCCATGTGTCATTCTTCTTCAAGGCCTGAAGTTCCTCATGCATGGTACTCAACCACCTAAGATCTTGCTTAGCTACCTGCCAATTGTTAGGTACATGCACTGAATGTAATGATGCAATGAATGACTTATATGCAGGTGGAATGGATGCATATGAAATATAATTTGCAATGTCAGTATCCTAACTACCAAACTTAGTTAGAGGGTTTCCAGCATTAACTCTAGAGGTTCTGCGAGGCAAGACAGGAGTATTAGAAGTATCAGAAAAGGAATCGTTACCTATCGACTCAGGTGGAGAAGATGAGGAAGGCATTGGAGAGGAGGGACTTAGGACATCAACATTTGTGGGTACTGGCACAGGCACAGGAGGCGGCTCATGCTGCTGTTTCTGTCTCCTCGTATATACTCTCAGCTCCCCCTGACCTTGATTGCCAACTCCTGAGTCGTCACCACTACTCGACAATGTACCATCACTACTCGGTGACTCAAGAGGACATGGAATCATTCCAACCACGATGTCATTCTCATTCTCATTCTCATTCTCCCCCTCTCTACTAGCATCAGTTGAGCCATCTCCAAACAAGGAACTCAACTCCGTCTTCTCCCCATAAAAAAGTTCAAACTCCCGAAAAGTCACATCCATACTGACAAACAATTTTCTTTCAGTGGGATACCAACACTTGTATCCTTTTTAACTTGATGAGTAGCCAACAAATATACATTTAACTGCTTACGGATCCAGTTTACTCACCATCAATCTGTGATCTCTCACATAACATGTGCATCTAAACACTCTTGGTGGAACAACAAAAACATTTGAGCCCAAGAACATCTCACATGGTGTCTTCATCCCTATTGCTCTTGATGGCATTCTGTTGATCAAATAAGCTGCAGTCAAAACAGCCTCACTCCATAAAAACTTAGACATATTCATTGTCAACATCAATGAACGTGCTACTTCTAGTAGATGTCTGTTCTTGCGTTCAATCACCCCATTCTGGGCAGGGGTGTCTGGATATGTGGTTTGATGAAGAATTCCCTGACTAGAGATGAAGGCCGCAAACATACTCTGTCCCATTATCTATTCGAAGAATCTGCACCTGCACTCCAAACTGTGTCTTCACATAAGCCAAGAAATCTTGAAAACATTTGTAAACCTCAGATTTCTGCTTCATCATGTATATCCAGACCATACGTGAATAACAATCAATGAAAGTAACAAACCATCTAAAACCACTAATAGAGGTAGTAGGATATGGTCCCCAAACATCAGAATGAACAAGTGCAAATGGTTCAAAACTTCGAAGGCTAATCATTTTATAAGTAGAACGAGTATGTTTTCCAAGTTCACAAGCATTACAAAATAACTCTTTTTTATCCACTTTCTTCATTATCTCAGGTTCTAATCTACTCAAACTATCAAAAGATAAATGCCCTCGTCGGCAATGTTGAATCATTGCTTCTGCCTCTGCCCCTCCACTAACAGCAGTAGCAATCATTGTAGTCTTCCTGTCCAAGTACTAAAGACCATCACGCCTGATGCTAGTCCCAATCCTCCTCCCCGTTTCCTTCTCCTGGAAGACACACATATCCCGATCAAATAACACAGTGCAATTTAATTGATCAATGAGGGAACTAACAGAGAGTAAGTTAACTGGAAACGAAGGAACATGCAATACAGATGACAAGATAACAGATGAAGTGCAATGGACCGAACCAGTACCCTTGATGGGTTGAGATGTCCCATCAGCAGTCTGAACTGTCTTAGGATGTATATGCTTACTCGGATAATATAATGTAAACTCATTAGATGTTCCTGTGACAAGCCTAGATGTACCTGAGTCTATGATCCAATCAACATGAGTTTTAGTGGATGCAAGTGCCTGAACCTGTGTACCTTTGTTCGCATGAGCATAACCAACAAAGTTACCAAAGCAGGTAGTGTTATCCAGATCCTGAGTGACTTGTCCCTTGCCCTTCAAACTCTCAGACTGAAGCTTGAACTGACGTAGTTCCTTCAGTTCTGTTATTTCAGCTCCAGTCATCCCAGCAGTAGTCTGGGACTCCTCTGCCACAGCTAGGTGAGTAACTCCTCAGCCTCCACGTCCCCTGTCTCTTCGACCTGCATAGCCACCTCTCTGTCCTTTGCCCCCTCGGCTACCACCAGTATTGCGGGGTTGAGGGAAATTGTAGCTGAGATGCCCTTTCTTTTCACAGTTGTAACACTCTCTATCATCTCTGATGTAAGCATCTGGAACCACCAATGCTGAGCGGACAGCAGGTGAGGCCTCACTTGCCATCACCTTCTGTCTGATCTCCTCTTGTTCCATCGATGCAATAGCCTCATCCAAGGAAGGGAGAGATGACAGGTGGCACATTACTGCCCTCCTTCCTTCAAACTTTGGATTCAGGCCCTTGAGAAAGCGAGCCACACGCCTACGCTCAAGATACTGTCTTCTCAGAAGAACATCTGCCGGGGTTTGTAGTGATAACGGATCATAGTGATCCAAATCCGCCCATAAGTGAGGTAGCTCTGCTGCATACTGGTGGACTGTCTTCTCCACTTGTGTGGTAGCATCAATCTTCTCCTCCACTTCCATCATCATCATCACACTCCCAGCTCCAGAGTACATCCCCTCCAATGTCTTCCAGATATCAACTGCACTTGAGATAGACTCCACCATCCCAGCTATGGTTGGAGACAGAGAAGTCAACAACCAAGAAACCACCAGAGAATTAGTGTTACTTCATGTGTTCCACTCAGTACTCGCCTTATTCTCTGGCTCAGTGCACTCCCCCTTCACATATCTTTCAAGTCCTTTGATTCGAAGGTTCAACAATGCCCTTCGAGACCAACTCAGATAGTTTCTTGTCCCCTCAAGCTTAATGTCATTAGGCAGTAACTTTACCCTCTACATAACCTGCGCCGACTCTGATGCCACCACGACTGACCTACTAGGATTCTCCTGTAGTTTGGTCTGAAATACTCTGGTCACCCCCTCCAGGATCTCCTTCAATTCCTGACTTGTCACGGGTGTTCCCATCTTCACAGTTGACTGCCCTTCAAAAAAACAACAACCTCTCTTTCAATTCCTGACTTATCACATGATCTCCTTCAACCCCTATAGTTTCTTGTTCCCATCTTCACAGTTGATTCATCTCTCTTCATAGTTGATTCCCTTCTCTTTCAGCAACAGTACCCAAGAAAACAATTTAAAAGGAAGAAACACCCCCTCGAAAAGCCAATCTCCACGAAATGTCCGTCCTGGCTTTTCCTCACTTCCTCTCTTTCCTCTGTCTCTCTCAAACCCTAGAACTAGGGTTTTCTCCGTCGCTTCTACTCGATCTCAAACCCAAGGGCTTCAGATTCATTAGCCCTAACGGCGGCAGCGACTGCTACAGAACCCTCACCGACTCGACGGCATCAGAGAGGACTCGATGGCTTCAGATCGTCGTCGTCGTTGACTGCCAACTCCGATCGTCCCTCACTTCCTCTCTCTTCAAGTCAGGTCATCGTCGTCGTCGTCGTTATTCAGGTCGTCGTCGTCGTCGTTGTTGTTCAGGTCGTCGTCGTCTTGGTGATTGTGGGTTCAGAAAATTCAGGCCGTCGTCGTCGTCGTGTCGTTGTGAGACTCAGGAGGCGAGCGAAAGGGAGCGTCGTCGTCGTCAGGTGAGTTGATTTCGATCAAGCCGATGGCTTCAAGAGGGTGTAGAGGAGCCGCCACCAGGCTCTGATACCATGTTGAGATTTGGGAAAAATATTAGGGTTAGTTCTCCCATAGAGAGGTCCCTCTTTTATATTAATGCATTCTTACAAAAGGGTCCTTATAATATTAACTAATTAACTTAATCTATCTAAATAACTCAACACTCCCCCTCAAGATGGGCGATAGATATCAATCATCCCCATCTTGTTACAAAAGATATCACATTCTCTAGAACCTAATCCTTTTGTTAAACAATCAGCTAACTGCTCTTCTGATTTCACATAGCTCAAAGTCAGAACTCCTCTATTCAGTTGCTCCTTGATAAAGAACCGATCAATCTCTAAGGTTTTTAAATATCGGTTATTGGGGATTTATCGGACGGCCAAAATCATTATCGGATAGCGAAAATCGGGGATAAGTAGTATTTATCGGAGTGATATACTGGATGATGTGTATATATAATATAACAATTAAAAAATGTAATCTAATCATGCTTAATGAAATATAAACATACCAAATTGTAAATCATCATGTTTAGAATTATTAACCAATTGTAGAAAGAGAAACTTGCATCATAGCCTTAAAAAAAATATAATGTTAGTCAAAATGGGCCGATAATCCCGATAAAAAAAATCTTACTTATCGGCCGATAAGTGCCGATAACGCCGATAAATCGCCGATAAACCTAGAAAAACGATAACCGATTAAAAATCCAATTTATCCTAGCGGAGAGCTCCCAAATCCGATAACTCGGCCGATAATATCGATTATCGACCGATATTTAAAACAGTGTTAATCTCCACATGTTTAGTGCGATCATGCTGAACTGGATTGTTTGCAATGTTAATTGCCGATTTGTTATCACACCAAAGTTGTAAGGGGTCTCTTCTAAACAGACGCAGCTCAGATAATATGTTTTTGACCCACATCAACTCACACAGACTAACTGTCATAGCCCTGTATCCAGCCTCAGTTGTAGACCTGACCACCACATCTTGCTTCTTGCTACGCCAAGATACGAGATTGCCTCTAACAAATACACAGTAGCCTGTAGTGGACCTACGATCATCCATACAACCCGCCCAATCAGCATCACAATAGCCTTCAATTCTCATATGTCCAGAACTCCTGAACCATAACCTCTTTCTTGGGCTTCTTTTAATATACCTAAGAATTCTGCGAACTGCCTCCATATGCTGCTCTCTGGGATCATGCATATATCTACTCACCACACTCACTGCATGAATAATATCAGGTCTCGTATGGCATAGATATATAAGTCGTCCAACTAATCTTTGATATTGCTCTTTACTCACCGGGTCACCACCCTCGGTACACATCTTATGATTCTGCTCGATGGGAGTAGCTGCAACTCTGCACCCCAACATCCCTGTCTCTGATAGAAGATCCAGAGCATACTTCCGCTAAGAAAGTACTATACCCTTTCGCGACCTTGCAATTTCAATTCCGAGAAAGTATTTCAACTGCCCCAGATCTTTAACTTCAAATTCCTCTCCCAATTTCTTCTTCAACCGTAGGATTTCCTCAGCATCATCTCCAGTGATTACAATATCATCAACATAGACCGTCAGGATAGTGATACGAGTTTTGGAGTGCCTGTAAAACACAGTATGATCCCCATTGTACTGTTTGTACCCCATACCACAGACTGTCAACCTGAATCTGTCAAACCATGCCCTCGGAGACTGTTTTAACCTATACAAAGATTTTTTCAACTTGCACACCTTCCCAACTACTTGAGAAGTAGCGAAACCTGGTGGAATCTTCATATACACCTCCTCCTGGAGATCTCCATGCAAAAAAGGCATTTTTGACATGCTGATGTAGTGGCCAATTGAAGTTGGCAGCACATGACACAAACACTCTTAACAGTGCTCATCTTTGCTACTGGAGCAAATGTCTCGTCGTAGTCAATGCCATACGTTTGGCTGTAACCTTTAGCAACCAATCTGGCCTTGTATCTGTCGATCTTGCCATCTGGAGTTTGCTTAACCGTATACACCCACTTACATCCAACAGCACGCTTCCCAACTGGCAAAGGTACTAGCTCCCATGTGTCATTCTTCTTCAAGGCCTGAAGTTCCTCATGCATGGTACTCAACCACCTAAGATCTTGCTTAGCTACCTGCCAATTGTTAGGTACATGCACTGAATGTAATGATGCAATGAATGACTTATATGCAGGTGGAATGGATGCATATGAAATATAATTTGCAATGTCAGTATCCTAACTACCAAACTTAGTTAGAGGGTTTCCAGCATTAACTCTAGAGGTTCTGCGAGGCAAGACAGGAGTATTAGAAGTATCAGAAAAGGAATCGTTACCTATCGACTCAGGTGGAGAAGATGAGGAAGGCATTGGAGAGGAGGGACTTAGGACATCAACATTTGTGGGTACTGGCACAGGCACAGGAGGCGGCTCATGCTGCTGTTTCTGTCTCCTCGTATATACTCTCAGCTCCCCCTGACCTTGATTGCCAACTCCTGAGTCGTCACCACTACTCGACAATGTACCATCACTACTCGGTGACTCAAGAGGACATGGAATCATTCCAACCACGATGTCATTCTCATTCTCATTCTCATTCTCCCCCTCTCTACTAGCATCAGTTGAGCCATCTCCAAACAAGGAACTCAACTCCGTCTTCTCCCCATAAAAAAGTTCAAACTCCCGAAAAGTCACATCCATACTGACAAACAATTTTCTTTCAGTGGGATACCAACACTTGTATCCTTTTTAACTTGATGAGTAGCCAACAAATATACATTTAACTGCTTACGGATCCAGTTTACTCACCATCAATCTGTGATCTCTCACATAACATGTGCATCTAAACACTCTTGGTGGAACAACAAAAACATTTGAGCCCAAGAACATCTCACATGGTGTCTTCATCCCTATTGCTCTTGATGGCATTCTGTTGATCAAATAAGCTGCAGTCAAAACAGCCTCACTCCATAAAAACTTAGACATATTCATTGTCAACATCAATGAACGTGCTACTTCTAGTAGATGTCTGTTCTTGCGTTCAATCACCCCATTCTGGGCAGGGGTGTCTGGATATGTGGTTTGATGAAGAATTCCCTGACTAGAGATGAAGGCCGCAAACATACTCTGTCCCATTATCTATTCGAAGAATCTGCACCTGCACTCCAAACTGTGTCTTCACATAAGCCAAGAAATCTTGAAAACATTTGTAAACCTCAGATTTCTGCTTCATCATGTATATCCAGACCATACGTGAATAACAATCAATGAAAGTAACAAACCATCTAAAACCACTAATAGAGGTAGTAGGATATGGTCCCCAAACATCAGAATGAACAAGTGCAAATGGTTCAAAACTTCGAAGGCTAATCATTTTATAAGTAGAACGAGTATGTTTTCCAAGTTCACAAGCATTACAAAATAACTCTTTTTTATCCACTTTCTTCATTATCTCAGGTTCTAATCTACTCAAACTATCAAAAGATAAATGCCCTCGTCGGCAATGTTGAATCATTGCTTCTGCCTCTGCCCCTCCACTAACAGCAGTAGCAATCATTGTAGTCTTCCTGTCCAAGTACTAAAGACCATCACGCCTGATGCTAGTCCCAATCCTCCTCCCCGTTTCCTTCTCCTGGAAGACACACATATCCCGATCAAATAACACAGTGCAATTTAATTGATCAATGAGGGAACTAACAGAGAGTAAGTTAACTGGAAACGAAGGAACATGCAATACAGATGACAAGATAACAGATGAAGTGCAATGGACCGAACCAGTACCCTTGATGGGTTGAGATGTCCCATCAGCAGTCTGAACTGTCTTAGGATGTATATGCTTACTCGGATAATATAATGTAAACTCATTAGATGTTCCTGTGACAAGCCTAGATGTACCTGAGTCTATGATCCAATCAACATGAGTTTTAGTGGATGCAAGTGCCTGAACCTGTGTACCTTTGTTCGCATGAGCATAACCAACAAAGTTACCAAAGCAGGTAGTGTTATCCAGATCCTGAGTGACTTGTCCCTTGCCCTTCAAACTCTCAGACTGAAGCTTGAACTGACGTAGTTCCTTCAGTTCTGTTATTTCAGCTCCAGTCATCCCAGCAGTAGTCTGGGACTCCTCTGCCACAGCTAGGTGAGTAACTCCTCAGCCTCCACGTCCCCTGTCTCTTCGACCTGCATAGCCACCTCTCTGTCCTTTGCCCCCTCGGCTACCACCAGTATTGCGGGGTTGAGGGAAATTGTAGCTGAGATGCCCTTTCTTTTCACAGTTGTAACACTCTCTATCATCTCTGATGTAAGCATCTGGAACCACCAATGCTGAGCGGACAGCAGGTGAGGCCTCACTTGCCATCACCTTCTGTCTGATCTCCTCTTGTTCCATCGATGCAATAGCCTCATCCAAGGAAGGGAGAGATGACAGGTGGCACATTACTGCCCTCCTTCCTTCAAACTTTGGATTCAGGCCCTTGAGAAAGCGAGCCACACGCCTACGCTCAAGATACTGTCTTCTCAGAAGAACATCTGCCGGGGTTTGTAGTGATAACGGATCATAGTGATCCAAATCCGCCCATAAGTGAGGTAGCTCTGCTGCATACTGGTGGACTGTCTTCTCCACTTGTGTGGTAGCATCAATCTTCTCCTCCACTTCCATCATCATCATCACACTCCCAGCTCCAGAGTACATCCCCTCCAATGTCTTCCAGATATCAACTGCACTTGAGATAGACTCCACCATCCCAGCTATGGTTGGAGACAGAGAAGTCAACAACCAAGAAACCACCAGAGAATTAGTGTTACTTCATGTGTTCCACTCAGTACTCGCCTTATTCTCTGGCTCAGTGCACTCCCCCTTCACATATCTTTCAAGTCCTTTGATTCGAAGGTTCAACAATGCCCTTCGAGACCAACTCAGATAGTTTCTTGTCCCCTCAAGCTTAATGTCATTAGGCAGTAACTTTACCCTCTACATAACCTGCGCCGACTCTGATGCCACCACGACTGACCTACTAGGATTCTCCTGTAGTTTGGTCTGAAATACTCTGGTCACCCCCTCCAGGATCTCCTTCAATTCCTGACTTGTCACGGGTGTTCCCATCTTCACAGTTGACTGCCCTTCAAAAAAA
>BQKN01006378.1:0-10226 GCA_022839385.1 Asparagus kiusianus | reverse complement strand
AAAGAAGGCAAAACTCAAAAGTATCTTTAGCTATCCCATCTTTCCAAAATCAACGGTGTATACACCTCCAAACCCTCTCCCTGGAATCAATCTAAACCATTCCTTGGAAAACTCCTTATCTCCACTTTCACCCAAATCCGCCCCTCTTTAAGAACCAAAACCCAAAATTCCTAAAAAATTGGGGTTTCAATTCTTTGACTTAGCTTTGATGTTGGGCCAAGACAAAGGCGGTAAGAGGCTGCGAAAGAGTAGATGATGCGGAACAATGTGATGCAGGTATGAAGATCAGCGACAACAATGTTTTACCAAATCAACGACCGATCTAGGCAGGAAGCTCAAGAAGAAAGTGAAGCTTTCGATGGTTTTTAAGCAAAATTGTAAATGTACTAAGTTCACACCTTTGTAAATTATTCAGATAATAAATATAATGATTTGTTCTCTTAATACAGTTCAATTTGTAATATTTAGATCAGCAAAATACTTAGTAACAAAATCACTCGCTCACTAATCAAACTGAATACATCACAATCAAATGATATTAAAATTGAGAACAACATGCACGCGCAATAGGGATTCCGAAAATATTTGGTCGAAAGAAAACAAACCTGCGTCGGGCTGAACTGGTTCTAATATGATCCAACTGGCTAGTGGCGGGCTAATCAAGTGGGTCTGATCCAAGTGAACCAAGTCAGGTCTGATCAAATAGATCATATCCAAGTGAACCAGGTCGATCTGACCAATACTAGATCAGATCCAAGTAAGCTTCTGTGTTGTCTTTGATCTGAGGGAAAGAAGGACGAGGGCGGCTCAAGTGAAGAATGATGGCAACCTTCGGTGGGTGAGGACGATAGCGGCAGCTCGGATGTAGCTACTGAAGACGACGACGAGGAGAACACGGTCTGCGGTCGACGGTGGGATGAGTCGAACAAGCGGCGGATCTGTCGATGACGAGGGCGAACAGCAATGCGGGTGGGGCGTCCGCTGTTTAGAGTGGCTGAGGACGACGGAGAAGTGCGCAGAGGTGGAACTGGGCGTCGGAGGCTGAGGAAAGGGCGGACATGGAGGCGGGATGAGCGTCGGCTATTTGGGGATGGGGTTCGGCTAATGTTCAAAGTAGAAGAGAGCGGGTAAGGGGTGTTCGACTGTGGGGAGGTGGCCGATCACTGGGGAGGAGGGGGCAACGATGACGACTAGGGTTTCACACCCTCGACCGTGAGATTTCACACCGTTCAACAAATTAGGTAAAACAATTTTAATTCAATTCTTCCATAATTCCTTCTGATTACAGCAATCCTTTTAAAAGAAAAAAGATTACAAATTTGAAATCTCACAGAATCCCTCAATTCTCTCACAGTTACTAAAACTGATTAACTACCAAATCAAAATTAAAATTCAAAATTCAAATTGATTATTACAACTGAAATACTACTAACTAAAATCAAAACCACAATGCTCAAACACAAAGTCTCCTACGCTGATACACTCGGCGAAAATCTCGTGCACGTGTCTGGATGTCCTCATCATTCTCCCTAGGTGGGAGAGAACTCGACCCCGTCGAGTATAAATCAGGACGACTGTCATACTGCTCAAGAAGATCTGGATTCAGCCTCTGTAAATCACCTCGATCAAGCCAAGTATCATCGGACTCGAGTCGACCTTTCCAATATACCAAGTACATGCGGATACCACCATTGCTAGTAGAAACAATGTTATCATCAATAATAGTATCAATGTCATGTGCTATATATGGGGGTGATATCTGGGGAAGTGAAGGTAAAGGGGAGCTCTCAGAAATAGGCTCAGGGGTAGGTTCACTAACCAGTGGGTTGTCAGGGTTAAAATACGGGCCTTTGTACTCTACTAAATCCTCAATATTAAAAGTCAAACCAATATTAAAACCTTCGGGGAGGTCGAGAACATAAGCATTATCATTAATTTTCTTGAGAATTTTAAACGGTCCTGCACTTCGTGCATGCAACTTTTTAACAGTTCCTGGAGGAAACCGTTCCGGACGTATCCGGACCATCACGTAATCACCAACACTAAATTCTTTAAACTTCCTTAGATCTGCTCGCATTTTATAGTTAACATTGTTGTCATTGATCTTTATACTGATTTCTTTATGCAAATCATGAATGCAAGATGCAAATGCAAATGCTGACTCAGATACTCTATGCTGTGCAGACATGGAGACAAGATCTATAAGCTGTCTACGCTTGTAACCATACACGACTTTAGCTGGACTGACACCTGTAGACCTATTTACAGAGTTGTTATAAACAAATTCAGCCGTAGGCAGATGTTGATCCCAATCCCTGAGATTCTCACCAACTAGCGATTGCAAAAAGTTACCTAAGCTCCTGTTGACTACCTCAGTCAACCATCGATTTGGGGATGAAAAGCCGTAGAGAATTGAAGTTTAGTTCCTATTTTGTGCCAAAAGGTTTCCCAAAAATAACTTGTAAATTTAACATCCTTATCAGACACAATTGTTTTCGGAAGCCCGTGTAGTTTAACAACTTCGTTAAAATATAGCTTGGCCATATGAGAAGCATCAGAAGTTTTGGAGTATGGTATGAAGTGCGCCATTTTGAAGAATCGGTCTACAACAACAAGGACAGAATCGTGTTTTCTAATTGTCTTCGGTAGTCCTAACACGAAGTCTATACTGAGATCTTGCCAGGGACAATTTGGGACAGGGAGAGGAGTGTACAGGTCAGTGTTCTGCTTACGTTGCTTAGCTAGTTGACAGATGTGATATCGACCCACTAGCCTAACAACGTCACGTTTAATACATGATCAATAGAAACGACATTCAATTGCTTCGACAGTCTTGTTATTCCCAAAATATCCTGCAAGGCCTCCAGTGTGTAATTCCCAAATCAAGAATTCTCTCAGAGAGGTGTCGGGAATACACAACTTGTGAAAATAGAAAAGATATCCATCATTCAGGAGAAAGCCATCAATTTCACGGATCACTCCATCATTCAGCGAAGTATAAACTTTGCTAAAATCAGGACACGATTCATATTGTTCTTTGACTTTCTCAAAGCCAACTACTTCCGCACTCATGATTGAGAGAAGGTGCATGCGGCGACTGAGTGCGTCGGCGACTTTATTCTCTACTCCCGCTTTATGTTTAATCGTGTAGGTGTAGTCCTAGAGAAACTCAACCCAACGACCATGTCTAGCATTCAGCTTCTTTTGGAAGTGAATATATCGAAGGGCCTCGTGATCAGAATATATAACGAATCCTTTCGGTAGTAGGTAATGGCGCCAGTGACGAAGAAATTGTATTACCGCATAAAATTCTCTATCATAGGTAGAATAACGTTGTCTTGTATCATTCAGCTTCTCACTAAAGTAAGACGCGATGTCCTTCTTGAGATAGAACTCCACCTATACCAATACCAGAGACATCGCACGAAATTTCAAAGACCTTAGAAAATCCGGGCAGGCGCATATCAGGTGCCTACGACATTCTTTGCTTGATCTCTACAAATGCCTTAGTAGCAGATTTTGACCACTCGAACTCATCTTTCTTCAAGCAATCGGTAATAGGGGTCATGATGGTGCTGAAGCCCTTGATAAACCGACGATAAAATGTAGCAAGTCTGTGAAAGCTTTGAACATCTCTGATGTTCTTGGTTTCGGGTCATTCTTCGATAGCCCTAACTTTCTCAGGATCAGCGGATACTCCTTCAGAAGAAACCACAAATCCTAAAAAAATAACTTGGTGTGTAAGAAAAGTACATTTCTTAGGATTGACATATAGTTGCTCTTTTCTTAACACAACACATACTTGACGCAGATGGTCCACATGTTGCTCACGAGAGTTGTTGTAAATAAGGATGTCATCAAAATATACCACCAAGAATTTTCCAGTGAAGGGGCGGAGTACTTGAGTCACCACTCTCATAAAAATACTCAGAGCATTAGTCAAACCAAAGGGCATAACCATCCACTTGTACAATCCATCTTTCATCTTGAAAGCGATCTTCCATTCGTCACCGGGACGGATGTGAATCTGATGGTAGCCACTCTTAACATCAATCTTAGAAAAGATGGTGACTTCATACATCTGTAGGCGTCTAAAAATACCCATAGGTTCCCGCACGCAGCTCGAGACGAAAAGAAGGAGAAGAATGTCATCATCCGAGTCAAGAAGGATTATCCAAGTAGCCCGCGCTTGTCGGTTAGCTCCAAATGCCCGTCGTGCTTGTCAGTCAACTTCAAGTGTCGTAATGAAGCCAACGAGCGCATGAAACAAGCTAGCAAAACGTATAAGTCAACAAGACAAAAAAATACACAAAACAGTAGAAAATACAAGTCCGGAGAAGTCGGAAAACACCAAAAGCTCAAAAAGCCTCGGAACCCTCGTGGGGGCGCGGGTCACCACTGGGTGACCCGCGCACACGCGGGTCACCAAGAGGTGACCCGTGACCACGCGGGTCACCGTGATCTGTCGCGCAGTCTCGAGCCTCAAACGCGTTTTTGACGGTTTTTAAACGGTTTTCACAGGATTTATCTGTTCCAGAGGTTTCCAACTGACTTGATATCATCCCTACACGTGAATTAGCTGTTACTAACTGAAGATAAAGCCAAATCTCACATTCTCATCCAAATAACAGCATCCGAGGTCCTATAAATATAAGCCTAAAGGCTCTATTCTACGGCGCTGAAATTTTATCAAGAGGACAAAATGCTGCTGGATTAGAGAGTCAAGGAGCACGAAATTTCTGAGGAGGCTAGCTAGATCACGGCGAACTTCGACATAAAGGAGTATTTCAAAGGATTCGAAGCCCCGTACCCCATTTCCTTAAGATTAGGCTTGGTCTTAATCTTGAGAAGAATACTGATTTCGCTTGGTCGATATCAGTACTTTAGCGAATACTTTCTTGGTGAAGTAGGAGCTCTGATCAATTCTTCTGTCAACCGAATCCGGTTCGTAGGCGGTAAACCCCGACACAAGAAAAGATCCCACGCAAACAGCAATAGGCGATAAACGTTCTCTGCTGTGTGTTGTTTGAAGGGGATTGTAATTTTCTTTATTTTTTTCATTGTGAAAGATCTTTAAAAAGATCGTCTTTTTTCGAACTTATTGTAACGACTAAAGTTGTAATGAGTTATACAATGAAGAAAACAATTTCCTGTCCAATCAACATCAAATCAAGCATGTCATCCAACCGGGGAATGAGAAAACGGTACTTTACCGTGATCTTGTTGATTGCACGGCTATCCACACACATACGTCATGTGCCATCTTTCTTGGGCGTCAGTAATACGGGAATCGTACAAGGGCTCATGCTTTCTTTCACAAAGCCTTTCTTCAGCAGCTCATCAACTTACCTCTTCAACTCTGCATGCTCATTAGGGTTCATCCGATAGTGAGGCAAATTAGGAAGGGTTGCTCCCGGGACTAAATTAATTGCATGTTGGATATCACGCATCGGGGGTAACTGGTCCGGGAGGTCCTCAGGGAAGACATCACAGAATTCTTCCAATACAGGAACGACTTCTGGGGGAACCACATCGGCAATATCCTTAGGAGCTTCTCTAGCGACGAGGGCGAAAATGGGAGCTCCATTGGCCAGTTCACGATCAATCTCTTTGGCTCCAATCAGGTTAACGCCTCGGGAAGACTTGTCTGGATCGGGCTTCTTATCACTACCTTTCGATTGAACCGGAAGGATCTTGACCTTCTTTCCGTCATGCTCGAACAATAGCATGTTGGATCGCCTGAAGATATGAACGTTATTATCAAATACCCAGGGTCTCCAAAGAATAACTTAACCTACATCCATCTTCTAAACATCACACCAAACATTGTCCTTGTAAATGGCAAATTAAAGAGGGACTAAACATCTCTCTTGGACATGAACTGCGGTGTCATTAATCCATGACACTTTGTATGGATTGAGATAGGGTACGATCTTAAGGCCAAGTTTGGCGTTCACAGCTGAGGAGACCGCATTAATACAGCTTACACTGTCCACGATCACTTTACAATTATTATCTCTAATCTTTGTGAACATGTGAAAGATAGAGGTACGTCTCCAATCATTAACTTTGGGTTGGGAGATGGCACATCTAACAACAGATACGATAGGGATTTCAATTTGCCTACGACAACCTAAGACATTATCATCGACATCATCCTCAAAATCATCGGTATCATCGTCAACTTGATGGACAAACTCGTCGCTATCAAGTTTAAGTTCATGTGTATTGGCCATCAATGATAGCAACATTGTGACGGATCGGACAGTTCGCAGAAACGTGCTCATACCCTTGGCATTTGTAGCACTTGATGTGAGGGCCAATCTTGGAGAAATCTCTCTCCGCCTTCTTGCCCTTAGGGTCGACTTAAGGCTGGGAAGAACTAGGGTTAGTTCGACTTAGAGGTTGACTAAAGGTAGTGGTACGGAAAGACTTGGAGGAATAAGTTCTAAAATCCTGACTGCTATGAGATTGATGGGATTTGGCTTCATCTAAATCTTGAACTAATACGTAAGCTTTCTCAAAGGTGTCTGCTCCTCTAGCAAAAAGTTCGGTTTGGAGGTCGCTTCTCAATCCAGCTCTAAACTTTGACAAGACCTTCATCGGCGCCTCTTGCTCAATGATGCTGCATCGGGTAAACAATTCGTCGAATTGTGCAATGTATTCTTTCGCAGATTTGGTTCCTTGAGTGAGACGATGCCGCTTGTCGATCAATCGATGATAAAATGATGGCGGGAGGTATTTCCGTTTCAGTTCGTTGGCCATTTCTCACCAAGTTGTAATCGATAACTCACCTCGAATATGCTTCAGCGATTCGAGGTTGGTCCAATATTAGCACGCGGGTCCGGTGAGTTTCTCGCTGCAAACTTGACCTTTCGGGTTTCCGTCAGGATGTACCATTCGAAGTAGCGATCCATGTTCTTCAGCCAGTCCAGAAAAGTTTGTAGGTCGAGCTTGCCGTCAAAGGTTGGTGCGCTGACCTTAATGCTCCTTAGGTATTGCGCATCCGGATCAGGCGCAGGTTGATGTGGGGGTCGATGGGCGAAGTGTCTATAACCTTGACCTGGCAACGATGGGGCGATGTATTCATGACCTTGACCATGCGGCGGCGGGGCGATGTTTTCATAACCTTGACCTTGTAGCGGCGGGGTTGCAACACACGCTTCCTCGATCCTAGCGAACCTTTCGTTGGTGTCATTCAGGGTTTTGCGAGTAGCTCTGCTCTCTTGGGCTATGGTATTAAACCGTGCTGCTAGTTCAGCGAATTTCTTAAGGAGTTCAAACTCTACATTTCTTGACATTCTGGACTCACTATTTGACTAACAGCTAAGTGAGATGAATGTGTGTACTAACAACTAAATGAGATGACTGAATTTTTTTTATCAAATAAAGACTCAACTAAAAAAATCCTAACCTAGACCATGCTCTGATACCAAAAATGATGCGAAACAATATGATGCAGGTATGAAGATCAACGACAATAATGTTTCACCAAATCAGCGATCGATCTAGGAAGGAAGCTCAAGAAAAAAGTGAAGCGTTCGATGGTTTTTAAGCAAGATTGTAAATGTACTAAGTTCAGACCTTTGTAAATTATTCAGATAATAAATGTAATGATTTGTTCTCTTAATACAGTTTAATTTGTAATATTTAGATAAGCAAAATACTTAGCAACAGAATCACCCTCTCACTAATCAAACTGAATACATCACAATCAATTGATATTAAAATTAAGAACATGCACGCAATAGTGATTCCAAAAATATTTGGTCGAAAGAAAACAAACATGCGTCGGGCTGAACTGGTTCTTAATCTGATCCAACTGGCTAGTGGCGGGCTAATCAAGTGGGTCTGATCCAAGTGAACTAAGTCAGGTCTGATCAAATAGATCAGATCTAAGTGAACCAGGTCGATCTAACCAATACTAGATCAGATCCAAGTAAGCTTCTGTGTTGTCTTTGATCTGAGGGAAAGAAGGACGAGGGCGGCTCAAACGAAGAACGACGACGACCTTCGGTGGCTGAGGACGGCAGCGGCTGCTCGGATGTAGCTGCTGAAGACGACGACGAGGAGAACACGATCTGCGGTCGACAGTGGGATGAGTCGAACAAGCAGCGGATCTGTCGACGACGAGGGCGAACGATGATGCGGGTGGGGCGTCGGCTGTTCGGAGTGGCTGAGGACGGTGGAGAAGTGCGCAGAGGCGGAACTGGGCGTCGGAGGCTGAGGAAAGGGCGGACAGGGAGGCGGGATGAGTGTCGGCTATTTGGGGATGGGGTTCGGCTGATGTTCGAAGTAGAAGAGAGCGGGAAAGGGGTGTTCGACTATGGGGGAGGTAGCCGATCGCTAGGGAGGAGGGGGCAACGACAGCGGCTAGGGTTTCACACCCTTGACCGTGAGATTTCACACCGTTCAACAAATCAGGTAAAACAATTTTAATTCAATTCTTCCATAATTCCTTCTGATTATAGCAATCCTTTTAAAAGAAAAAAGATTACAAATTTGGAAATCTCACAGAATCCCTCAAATCTCTCACAGTTAATAAAACTGATTAACTACCAAATCAAAATTTGGAAATCTCAACTGAAATACTACTAACTAAAACCAAAACCACAATGTTGAAACACGATGTCTCCTGCGCTGATACACTCGACAAAAATCTCGTGCACGTGTCTGGATGTCCTCATCAGTAGAACTAAGGAGCATAGCAAATTCCTCCACGATAACCAGGGCATCAAAAAGCTACAGATCTAAGCTTCCCATCCAAATCCCTGCTGTCCGGGTGCATAATTGTACCTAAAACGTGTCGGACAAGGGCACGGGAGGTCCAAGGACGTGTCAGGGTATCATAGGGTAGCAATGAGAAATATCTAGAACTAAGAATAGTATAATTCTCTAGAGAGTTTCATGTATCATGAAAAATATCTATCTTCTAGAGAATTTTTTTGTGCGTATTAGTGTTTTCAAAGGCACGCCTCATGCGCCTTACGATGCGGGGCGGTGGTGAAGCGCCCTTCTGATGTAGCAGCGCCTTTTGCGCCCCGCGTACATCCTTACTTTGTGTAGGGTGCATGTAGTATATATCCTCATATAGTTTTGTTTGTTAACATTTCAATCGAGTCTTTACACTTGATATTCCATATCTCAAAAAGCAAAATAAATCCATTAGGCCTTTTTAGTAGCCTTCAATTGAGGACTATTACTAATCCTTTGCTTGGATATTAGTATTGATTTAACATTTAATTTGAAAATTTATGAATTTTACTACTATGTTGGGTGTTAGCATTAGAAATTAAGGTATTATATTGTGATTTTGTAGTAAAATATTATTTATCATGATATTTTTTATGTGAATTCTAAAAACATGTTCTTTCGCGCTTGATTATATATTTTGAAAAATTATGTGGACGGTGTGCCTCGCATTACTCGGGCGCGCGCATTGCGTTGCGCCTTGCGCATGTGCGCAAAAAATGTTTTGCATTCCGCATTGCGCCTCGCGCATTGATAACGCTGGTGCCTATAAATAGGCTTTGGATGTAAGCAATGTAATCAAGAAAGTAAACTTCAACCAATAAGCAATCCAATACAACTTTTATCAGTACTTAGCCTCTTCATCTCTAACTTAGCATTTTCTATTCTACTTCCTCAATTCTCAATCCTCCAAAACTAAAACAATTACCCGCCTAGCTTCCGCAATCCTAACAGATCAAACTAATATTACCATTTGCACGATTAACACATTCCATGATAAACTATAAGTAGCCATTTTGATACAAATGAGACATTGTACTATCAATAGGCCAACCACTAAGGTGAATCCGTAACACAAAAAAGTTACCGTACAATGTGCTGAATTACAGAGTTTAAATGTTTAGTCTAAATGATTCAGTACCTGCACCGCATACTGTTGTATTGCGAGTCAACACAAGCAGCAATACAGAGCCTTATTACCATTTGTGTAAGCTAAAACCCTAACCGGTAACCACTCCAACCAAGAAGACTTGGATCAAGAAACTTGTTTTCATATGTTCATGTTTTCAGCGACTTTAACAGCATATGGAAACAAGTTTGCTCCCTTCCATTCACCCTAAAAATAGAAGATAAAATTCTGTCATCTCAATTGTTAAAAAAAAATGGTTTTGCACCAGGCTCTAGTACATTTAGTTTCGAGTACCCTACTATTTTGCAATCTGTTCTATAAATTACTTGCAGATTATATATATATA
>BQKN01006374.1:0-17323 GCA_022839385.1 Asparagus kiusianus | reverse complement strand
TGGTCCACAATAATGCACTATTGTTATATTCAAAAAAGAACGTGCAACCTGAATATATCGTACATATTCCAGAATATATCGTCCACAATAATGCGTCTACCGACCTAGTGGGTACTACGCAACGTTTCAACCAAAGGATAAGGAAACCTGCAAATAAGGCTGTGTCGGAGATTGGGATTTTTGCCTGGTAATGGAAGCTTTCAAATGTGGTGAAAGCTGGGAAGACGTCTTCCTCTACCTCGCAAGTATAGTGAGAGGTTGCATCGTTGATGCGCTCGTTGATTTCCTCCAAAGTACTGACAGCTAAACGAGTCACTTCCGCATCTTTGTCCTACAAATTTCGGAAAAGGTACTCTGCCCATTGCCCTTTTTTCATACCACTTGCTCTCTTCCCAGAAGTTTGTGCACATATCTGAAATGGCACATTATTTTCCAATAAGTGTCATAGATTTTCGGGGCATCATGTTTTAGATTCTCTAATTCCCTATTCTCGGGAACAAATTCCTCGTAGGGCAATTCTCCAAAAGACAATCCAAAGATCTCAAACATCTTATGAAGAGTGAAGCCTAATTCACCAGCAGGCGTGAAAAAGGTACCTGTGTGAGGATTGTAAAATTCTAGCATAGCCAAAAGGCTGCTATAATTTGGAGAAATCCCATACCGAGTATCTAGTATTGGAGTCCTCAACTCCGATGTCCTCATAGGTTCTTCTAGCTGCTCCAAGACAAAGTTTATCATCCGGGCCCACCAATCAGTTTTACTTGAATGCACCCATGTTGGAGCCCTAAAATCTTGAGCAGGGAATTCTCCCTTGACAAAGATAAACTTTCTAATAAATACCTCCGCCAGCTTAGCAGGTTCACCTACAGGATGCTCCTTTTTAAATGAACCCGGCTTCAAAGCTACAAAGTGGTTAAAGCTAGCCGGATGAGTACCACGAGGGGTGATGTGCCCAGTAGCAATACCTCCTTGATCTTGGACGAGTTCCCAGTCCATAGACCGTGGGACAAAAGCGCATTGATAATAGGAAATCGGCCACATTCGCTCTAAGTTGGGCACAAAAAGGCGACGATTATTGATGGCCCTCAGCCATTTGTAGTTTCCCTCAAACATCCGTTTAGGGTCCATTTTGACAGAGTCCCCAAAAATGAAAGACAATTTCTTTAAAATTTCACATTCCGTTGTCTCAAACTTAGCGTCTGTAACCAAAAATCTAAGGGTTTCAGGGAAAGCCTGAGTGATGAGTTTCGCTCGCTCTTTGTTGGTGTCTTGAAATATTGGATATTCCAAGTGAAAACTAAAAATTGTGTTTTTCTCCGTACCTCCCACATGACCAAAGTAATGATTGAAAGAAAGAGGTTTATTGAAGTAGCACATTACAAATGGAAAAGTTCATCAGTCAGTCTAACAAATAGACTTAACTCAAAAACGTAGGGTTCACACCTGCGTCTAAAACTCTGAATGTAGGATTCAGACCCACGTCTGAAATTCCCAAAACGCAGGGTCTAGAACTGCATTCAAAATTTAGAACGTAGGGTCCAAACCTGTGTTGAAATACTGTAAATGATAGAGTTAACCATGCGTTCTAAATCGATAAACATCGAGAGTAATCTTTGTATTCTAATGTCAGAATGCAAACCATCAATCCGGGTTGAGGATAAGGAATCTGCCAAAACAATTCATGATTGCCTAAACTTACCGTTAAATGAAGAAACCAGAGATGATGGCGTGGTGGTTTGAACATACCAGAAGTTTTAGTCAAAGGAGCACCCTGAGCTTGGGCGATCTTTGTTTGGAGCAATTTTCTTCTGTGGAGTCATCCTAATTGTGGCGAAGAAAATAGAAAATGGTCGATGAAGAATCTAAGAATGAATTTTTCCTTCGTTGAAGTGCCAGAGAAGATAAACAGGATTCCTATTAAGTACTCAACAAGAGAGCAAGAAGAGAAAAGCCAAATGACTTTTGATTTAACCCCAACGGTTCATTTATATACAGTTGTAGCGGTCAAATCAGTGCGAGATTCTAGGTAAAAGAAAATCCTACCTGAACATGATTTTCGCATTTTCAAAAAAGTGGTTTCAATCTCTAAAACATACCCTCACAATCTGATAGACAAACGCACGATTTAGCCATGCATTTTGGTACTCGAACTCAGTCTTTTACACAACTCACCTTTTCAAATGGCTTAACATTCCAACCAAGAGTAATAACGCTATTGTTGAAATCATTACCCCAGTTGAGATGATCAAGAAAGGAGGCAAAGTGGATTCCTATGAGATTGTCCTCTTGCAAACTTGGATAAAATCCTTCTTGACCACGACGATGGATCTGTCTTCAGCCAAAAGGTGTTTAACTTCACTAAAGAAGACCTCGTTGACAAGTTCGCAGTGGGCGTTTCTACAATAGCTTTGTTATTATGCCCACAGCCACACGTTGAGCGTTCGTCAATGCCTACAAGAATTTTCTAGACAACTGGATACACCTCATCACAGATCGAGTAGAGTATCTCAAGGATCCAGATAAAATCCAAAGAATACACCTCATCGTAGATCGAGTGGAGTATCTCAAGGACCCATACGAACTTCAAAGAATACACCTCATCGCAGATTGAGTGGATTATCCTAAGTATCCAAACAAGTTCGTTATTATCTTTGTCCTTGTTTGGCTCAGTAACAATGGGCTTTAGCTTGTTTGACTAAATTCATTGTCATCAAGGCACAAAAGTTATCTTGTTTGGTTTAAGGAAGCAAAATTTCAGCATTCCAACAACCGGGTTCGCAACGTCTTCGAATCAGATAGAGTGAATGATCAAGCAACAATATCTCGGAATCCAAAGTATTCTAAAAATTTATCCCAGTCAACCGTAAACTTTCAAAAACTTTGGAGGGGGTTCTGTAGGCTGTCTAAAAATCACAATAGATAGTTGACCCCTATCAGACTTCAACCAATAGTCTTGACTAAGAAGGTTACAATCAGATGATTTTCATGTTAACAAAAGAAGGCTACAATTGTTGGATTCTCCTATAGATTAAGAAGGGATTACAAGTCAACAATTTCTTCAAACCAAGGTGCGAAACTCATCCCTGCATCCCAGAGTTAAATACAAATGATTATGTTCCAGAGTCAAAGCAACGCAATCACTACATCCTCAACTATCAACGCAGCTCAAACACAGCACAAACGCAGTGTTTTCAGCCGCTAAACGCAACACAAATGCAGCTTCCAAAATGCTGCAAACACAACTTCTAATCGCTGCAAACGAGCTTCCAGACACTATGTTTGAATGCAAGTTCATGCGTAGAATGCAAATCAAGGCTTTGACTCATTCAAACATGATCCAAAAAGTTCCTAAAATCATTTTTCATCCATGATCTAGGGAGTAGTTTGAGTGGGTTGTTACACCCGGTTAATGTGGCGACTAAACCCCCATTTAGGAGCGGATTATGGGGGCAGTTACACCTCTAATCTCCCTATAAATGTCTTCAAACTCAATTGAGTTGGGGGACTAGAGTTTTGGAGGATCGATTTTCCAAGAATCAAGATCAAGGGTAGGCTTGGAAAGCATTCTTCAGCAACAGCAAATCCACTTGGCTTATTAACCGATTATTCGGTTAAAACAACTCTATTCAATGGAGTTTTAACTCGTTCTGAGCTCTAAAACTCGTTAAGAGTTCTTAACATACTTGCCACATAAGTTAGTTGTTCCAACGAATTGAGACGTACGGATAGTCAACGAAGAGCAGATTTAACGCGAGCATTCGAAGGAGGCACTCTATCGCCACCGTGAAGAACTCAGAATTAAACAAAGGGGAGAATTCAGATTGATTCTCCTCTCTTTTGTAATTAGAATTCAAATTGTAATTAAGATCGAGAGAATACAAATCAAATTTCTTTTATTTTATTTACTACAAAATTTCCACCAAACAGACACAGCTGATTTCTGAAGACCTAATATATACTGTGTAGTATAACAGTCTATCATGCTTGTGTTTTACCTGAATATCATCTTGAGTGAACGATATGCATAGTAGAGTTCTTGATGCTTGTAGACATTGTAGGTAAGATTGGGCTTTAGAAGCTTTAGGAGTTAGAGTAATCTGTGTGATGAAACTTTCTGTGTTTGTTAAAGCTTTAATCAGAGCTTTCTTAGTGGTTTTAGACAAATTAAGAGCTCATACAAGATAATCCTGGATGGTATGTTGGCCAACTACGCCAAGACATTAAATCGAAAAGGAGTGCTCGATTCTCCGGCTTCTTGAATAAGGTTCTTATTGTACCGGGTTTCCTTCTGTTTCCCTTTGTCAATTAACTTTTGTGGAACATAACCCCTAGCGTCTTGGTGTTGTTCTTTTGTTTCTTAGGCATTTTAATCATAGTCTTTGAGGTAAGCTTTTCCTGACTGGGTGCTAGGGTTGCCTCCCGGGTATGCTGCAAGATCAATCCTCTCCTTTTCTGTGTCGGTGAGAGGTTTGAGATGATCATTATTCTCATTTATGAAGGGGATAATCATATTGGATGGCTTAGCCTTGCCACTTTTCTTTTTGGATGAAGTGTTTGTCCACTGTTAGTCTTCAACCAGATCGGGATGGACCCACATAATCTCCCTTTTGGAGGTATTAAGGGGTACCAACCCCTGTCCTTCTGGCCATGCAAGTCAGTGTTTTTCATACGTATTTCCCCTTTATAGACGGGGACAAATCCATCTGTAGCTGCTGTCAGAGGGAGATTATTGAACTGGACCGCTATTAAATTGGTGGATACGATCTTCTGTTTGGGCTTCAATGTAAGCACATTAGCATTCGCCATGTTTTGCAAGATATCCTTGAAAACATAGCATTTTCTGGTAGGATGTCCTAGGAACCTGTGATAACGGTAGTAATTAGGGTCGTCCACTTTTCCTGCTTCTTCTGGTTTCCTGATCTCTAGAAGTTATAGCTTATTGTTCTTCCGAAGTAGCTGGAACAAAGTGTCCACGTGCTCTTCTTTGAATGAGTATTGCTTGAGTGCTCTTTGCTAATTTGGTGCTTTGCCTTGCTTGACGAGCGATGCCCGCGTACTGGCATCGGCAGCCAAAGTCTCCTTTCCCTTAGACCGCGGAGCATTGTTTTGGTTGCGTTGTTACTGTTGCTTCGGTTGAGTAGCTTCCTCAGCTTTGACCCGAGCAACGATTCCTTCGGCTTGTTCCCCTTGCGAAACCAATTGTCTCCAAGAGCGACATTCCGTCACCCCCATTTGAGCAAGGAGCTGGGTCTGCAAGTTATGCCTACAAGTTTCAACCAGAGTAGATTGGGTCATAATTGATGAGCATTGTAATGCTATGCTACGGAATCTTTCCACGTAAGTCTTGATGGACTCCCCCTTCCTCTACTTGGTGGCAAGCAGGGTCGAGACAGATACTTCTGTATCATCTTCAAAGAATCTGGCTAAGAAGAGCCTTTCTAGATCTACCCATTTTTGGATAGATCCAGCAGGCAATTTCATGAATCATTCGAAGGCAACTCCCTTAAGAGTGCCGATGAACAAGCGAGTCAAAATAGCATCATTTGCTACCACATCTCTAGTCTGTGACTTAAAGTAGTAGATGTGTTGGTTTGGCGATCTTGTACCATCAAAAGGTTGCAGTGTTGGGGCCCTAAATTTTGGTGGATAGGGAGCGGTTGCCTATTCAGCAGGATAAGATCACACTCCTCCTTCCTCACGAAGCTCACTTCTGTTCGTGATTGCGTTAAGGCGGGCCTCTTACTCATCCACTTTAGAAGACTGAGGATTCGGTTCTTTTTCTATGTCCTTCTTGTTTTCAGACGAGGATTCTACGTTTTAAGCCTCACGTTCTAAATTCTCATACGCCTTCTGTTTTCCCTTAGAAACTATCCTCCGAGAGGATTCCGTCTTTTAGCCTCTCTCAGCAAGAAGCTGGGCCAGCATGTCTTTCACATGGAGAAGTGTTTCTTATTGTGCTTGGAGCATGACATGATGTTCGTCAACCCTCTTGGCTAAGTCATCAGAACTTCCAGTCATGTAGGTGAGAGGTTCCTGTACTACGGCGGAGCTTAAAGACTGAGAGTCCACAATTGCTGAATATTCATCAGCTAAAGTAATCCCCTTGGCTAACCTTTGATAATTAAACGAGCGGATAGCTCCTGTCCAAGTCCGAGCGTGTCGATACACCCCTTCGAATTCATTACAGATTTCCCGAACAGTCAGGGAATGACTTCTTTCTGACTCATCAGAACTAGGAACTAAGGTTTTCCCTTTGCCGATCATATTAATAGTGACTTCAGGGTATTTAGCTTCAGAAATGTTCTTCTTATGATGACGTTGTCACTTAGCAGGCCTGACGGTGCTTGTCAACCAGTCAAATACTGATTGTCGAGGTGCAGATACGCAACAGTGGTATTCCGAAACGACTGCAGAAATAAGTCGCTCACATTGACATGAATGAGCTATTTATTGTGCAGGTCTTTCTCTCGACGGCTATTCCCGCAAGTCAGACTTAGGATGAGTTTCTCACCGGGTGTGGGGATGGAGACGAAACCCCCTGCTCTTTGGTGGGTGAGACTCGTTCTTGACGAACATGAATTTTAAATCCATGTTGATCTTTTTGAACTTGACAGACCACGTCACCTTCTGGAGAAGAAATACGAGGGTCGCATTTAGATTTATGAACACTAAGCCTAGGCTTACGTTTAGTTGATGGAGCAGACCCTTGAGGATCATGTTTTGGATAAACAACATGCCACTGAGGGTCGCGTTTTAGTTGTATTACGCGAGGCTCGTAATCGAGCTTGTTACCACAAAGTGTGCGTTCAGAGGTGGAGACACAGCGCTCGGGCAGAGACTCAAAAATGCGATCTTCGCGTTGGGCAAGAAATCGACTATTTCTTAGGTGTGCTCGGTGCATGGATCTTCTCCTTCGTCGAGCGGTATTCTTTTTGGCCTGTTTCAACGCCTTAGGAGCAACGTCATCGGCGTTGACGTGATCTATCTCAGTCATATGCCTTTTACGACCCATGATATATCGTGTTGACGTAGGTGGAGAATTTTTAACTCATTGGACGAGTTTGGCCGAGGCGGAGCCCATTCCTTCAGAGGCGGGACTATTTGATGAATCTTGGCCAAAGGAGAGGGCTTTCTTTGGCATTTCAGTAATAATTAGAGCTTTGATCTCTTTAGATATCTTGTGGACATTGCTTCTTGGGTCTAAATGATCCAGAGGAGAGGGCTTTCTTGTACTTGGTTTGATCAAACTCTACAACGAAAGTTTCGACTGTTGTTCTAGTGAGATGAATATTAGATTGCGCCACCACTTCTTCATCCGAGAAGCTCGTCCCCAGCAGAGTCTCCATCTTTTGTTTGGTAGAAAATTTTGTGAAATAAAAATGAAAGAACAGTGTTTGATTTTATTCTTTCTAACTACTTAGAAAAAGATTGTTTTACAACTCTCCCAATCTCAATTACAATTTGGATTTCCTGATTACAAAAGAGAAGAGAATTAATCTGAATTCTACCCTTTATTTGATTCTAGGTTCTTCACGGTGACGATGGAGTGCCTCCTTTGAATGCTCGCATCGAGTTTGATCTCCGTTGATGATCTAATGTTTTGCTTCACTGGAACAATTGAAGGAACTCTTAACGAGTTTTGTAACTCAGAACGAGTGTCAAACTTTGTGAAAAGAGTTGTTTGAACCGAATAAATCGGTTAATAACCAAGTATCCAAGCTTTTCTATTGCTAAAATGTCCGACTCCGGATCTCGCCTCTAAGATTCTCGATCCCCCCCAACTTAGTTGAGTTTGTTGATATATATATGGGGATTAAGGCGTGTAACCGCCCTCTTAATCCTCTCCTTAATGGGGGTTTAGTTACCCTATTAATCGGGTATAACAACCCACTTAAACCACTCTCCAGATCGTGGGTGAACAGCGGTTTTTGGAGCTGTTAAGATCACGTTTGAACAGGTCAAATGCAAGTCCTACGTTGCTAGGCGTGAACCTGCGTTCAAACGTATGTCTTCGGATGGCGCATCAACATCTGAGCTTGAGCTGCATTTAAGCTACGTTGATGCAGAGCTGCGTTGATGCAGCGTTTGTGTTGCTTTGACTCTAGAATGTAATCACTTGCGTTTTAGCTCTGGGATGCAGGGATGAATTCTACATCTTGGATTGAAGAGATCATTGACTTGTAATCTCTTCTGTCATAGCGTCGCAAAGATCATTGTTCTGTAATCTTTGCTTTAGCCTTTTAACATGTGAGAGCTGTTAGATTGTAAAGACTGTTGAATCAGAGCTTTTCATCGATTCTCACGAAAGTTGTTGCATTGTAACATTTCTCGATCTACGGGAGAATCCTCTAATTGTAGCATTCATTTGTTGACATATAAGTCGTCTGTTTGTAACTTTCCTCATCAAGATACTGATGTAGAAGTCGTCAAGTTGTAATTTCCATCCTCTACGTTTAATAGGTATTAGCTATCTGTCATGATTTTTTGACAGACTATAGGAACCCTGACCATTTTGTGCACGTACACGAAATGGTCGGGATTCCCAACCCTAACCAGTTTGCCTTAGCCAACTCTTGCCTCTTTTGAAGCAAAAGTCTCTGCTAAATGGTCTGGGTTGGGAACCCTGATCATTTTAAAATAGGGCTTTCAAATTGGTCAGGGTTTCCAACCTCGACCAATTAGATAGTGTGCTAAATTAGTCGAGGTTGGCAACCTCGACAAATTTAGGCTGTATTAGGTGTGTGCAACAGTCGGTTCGGTTTGGTTTTTACCAAATTTTGAACAACCGAATCGAACCGCCTATAATTCAAAATCGAACCGAACTGTTACAAGTTGGTTCGGTACGATTCGGTTCTAACTTCATCAAATTTCTTATCAAACAACAAACTGTGTTAAAGAAAAAAAGATATCAACAAAGTAGGAGATTATGAAGTATTAAACACTGATATAATGATATTGTTTTTAACCCATAATTATTCAAAAAATAAGTTTAGGGTTTGAGTCTTTGACTCTTTGGGGACGGATCGGGGAGGGTTTGAGATCAGAATGGGTAGTATTGCACTATATTCGGTCGGTCCAGGTCGGTTCAGGTTGAAAAGTTTTCAAACCGACCCGAAACCGCCCCACTCATAAAACCAATTTTTTTGGGTCGGTTCGGTCGGTTTTTTCAGTTTTGACCAAACCATGCTCAGCCCTAGGCTGTATATTAGCCACGATCTTCTAAATAGTCGAGGTTGGCAACCCCGACTATTTAGGAAGCGGATTAAAAAAATTCACCCCACTTTGTGGCCACGATGCTGACGTGGCAACGAAGTAGGTCGATTGTAGTAAATTAAACGAGAGTGGGTCGGTTAAAAAATAGTCGGAGTGGGGTTAATTCGAAAATTTATTCTTCCAAATTAACTACCCTAAAAACCCGTTGCCTTCTTTTCCCCTTCGCCAGCCACTGCTTCCAAATTTAGGCTGTATATTAGCCACGACCTTCTAAATATTCGGGGTTGGCAACCCTAACTATTTAGGAATCTGATTAAAAAAAGCGTCCCACTTCGTGGCCACGATGCTGACATGGCCATGAAGTAGGTCGATTATAGTAAATAAAACGAGAGTGGGTCAGTTTAAATAAAAGTCGGAGTGGGGTTAATTCGAAATTTATTCTTCCAAATTAACTTCCCTAAAAACTCGTTCCCTTCTTTTCCCCTTCGCCAGCCACTGCTTTCTTTTCCCCTTCGCCGATCTCCGTTGCTTTCTTTTCCCCGGCCAAAACCTGCTGATGGGTGGTAAATAATGTCCCAAAAATTGCAAATGCACAACCAATCAAGTTATAGTATAAAAAGTTATCGATCCCACGAGAAAGGTGTTGTATGAATTAATTAGAATCGGTTCTTAAGTTGTGTCCGTGACAAATAGGAGTGATGAATGGAGTATGATTGTAGAGAGATAGAGAGAGTAAGAGTGGTTTTGTGTAAATAAGCATAATAGGTGATTGAGAGAGGATGTGATAAAGAATAAATGTAATCAACAAGGCAAGAAAGAAAAATGAATAAATCAAGAAACAAATAAGAGAAAAATCAAGAATGAAAAGAAAATTCAAGAAAGTCAAGATGGATGGTTCAATTAAAGATATGAGGAATCTAGAATTGAATACACTAGCTAATCTCACTTATAAGATATGAATCATTCTCTTTTTCACGTTCTACTTTAGATTTACTAAGTATAGATTATCAAACCACTTAAGGGAAGTATAACCTATCAAATTATCATCCAAGTAAAATTATTACTCATGAAAAGAATAACAACTAAATAGTAATTCTAGAATTCCTTCTAGCAATTAGGTTATTAAGTATGAAAATACTCATTGGGCTTAATTACTCGGTCAACTTAGGCTTTATAAGATAGAATCACATTGAAATCAAGAGTTCTTTCTTTTTCTTTTTTTCTTTTTTAAACAATTGAAATCACCTTGAATAAGTTGTTTTTTAAGTTGATAGGCTTTATAAAAGTTGTTTTTTCTTGAAATCAAGTTGTTTTTTCTTTTAAGAGTTTTTTTAATAAGATAGGAAATTGTTAAAAAAGAATTTTTTGTCCTCTAACAACCAATTCTTTTTTAACAATTTCCTCAAAATTTATTGATGATGTATGAAAATTTGATTGTTGTTTATTTTCGAAGAATCTAAGTTCATTAAGAAAGAGTTCTTCAAAATTCAGTTCAAAGCATCAAATGTTTAACACAGTTTCCTTATTCTAACAAACCTGATCTACTTCTTCTAAAATTTTTAGCGCTTCACCAAAAAATTTCTAAAAACTCGGATCTAACTCAACTTCTTCTTTTGGACTTTCCTGAATATAATTTATTTCTAGAGGTTGATTATTTGGTTGGTTCCCTGGATTGAAGATGTTGAGATCATCAGTCAAATTCGCAAAGGAAATTTTTATTTGACCAGTTCTATAGTTGATGAGAGCATTAGAAGTGGCTAAGAAAGGTCGTCCTAAGATGAGAGGTATCTGTCCTTTGGGATTGAAAACAGGTTGTGTTTCTAAGACTATAAAATCTACTGAAAAAAATAAAATCCCCAGCCTTAATCAAAACATCCTCTATCTCACCCATAGGGACCTTTATAGATCTATCAGCTAACTGTAAGGTGCATCGGGTTGGTTTTAATTCACCTAAACCTAGTTGCTGGTAGACTAAATACGGAAGCAAGTTGACACTAGCCCCTAAGTCTAAAAGGGTCTTATAAATGTGAGTATTACCAATGACACATGAAATGATAGGAGAACCTGGATCTTTACGTTTTAAAGGTATGTGCTTTGAGAGCATATCACTGATATTGGCTACCAAAAAGCCTTTCTTCGGAATATTTATTCTTCTCTTCTTACTGCACAACTCTTTCAAAAATTTGGCATAAGATAAGATTTGTTCAGTTACATCTAAGAGAGGAATATTGACCTTAACCTGTTTAAAAGTTCTAGGATCTTCTTCTCCTGAGAGGAGTGTTTCCTAGGCCTGAGTCTATCTGGAAAGGGAGCAACTGGTCTAAGCCTATCAAAAGCAGATTCAGGTATAGTTCCTGCCTACTTTTGATAGGTTGTAGTATAGTGGTGAGTATTCCCGCCTGTCACGCAGGTTTCCCCGGCAATGGTGCCAAAAACTTGGCGGGTGGTAAATGATGTCCCAAAAATTATAAGTGCACAACTAATCAAGTTATAGTATAAAACGTTATCGATCCTACGAGAAAGATGTTGTAGGAATTAATTAGAATCTGTTCTTATGTTGTGTCTGTGACAATTAGGAGTGATGAATGGAGTATGATTATGGAGAGATAGAGAGAGTGAGAGTGATTATATGTAAATAAGCATAAAAGGTGATTGAGAGTGGATGTGATAAAGAATAAATGTAATCAACAAGACAAGAAGGAAAAATGAATAAAATCAAGAAAAAAATAAGAGAAAAATAAAGAATGAAAAGAAAATTCAAGAAAGTAAAGATGGAGGATTCAATTAAAGATATGAAGAATCTAGAATTGAATCAATTATCTAATCTCACTTATAAGATATGAATCATTCTCTTTTTCACATTCTAGTTTAGATTTACTAAGTATAGATTATCAAACCACTTAAGGGAAGTATTACCTATCAAATTATCATTCAAGTAAAATTATTACTCATAAAAAGAATAACAACTAAATAGTAATTCTAGAATTCCTTCTACCAATTAGTTCTTACATTTTAAGCATGAGAGAACGATTAACAAATCATAAGAGAAATAAAGCTAGTTTCATGCAATTTCTAGAGTTCTAATAAGAATTAATTCCACATCTAAGAAAAGGGTAATTTCCTAGTGGGTTCTAGCCTCAAGGTGAATCAAAGAAAATAAAAAATAAACAAAAAGAAAAACTAATCCCAAGAGGGTTCTAGCCTCTAGGCGAATAGTGTAAGAAAATAAAATCTAAAAAAATTTGCAAAAACTAAGCTACAAAATAAATTACAAAAACTAAATTATAAAATAAATTACAAGAACTAAGCTAAAAAATAAATTGCGATAAAATAAAGACATGAAAATAAATCTACACTATAAGACATTAATGTAAATCTAAACTACTAAGCAATAAGAAAAGAAATAAAAGAGAAAATAAAAAACCCTCCAAATAGATCTTCATCTTTATCTTCCTCATCTAACGAAGAAAAGAAAAATATGAAGTGGTGAAAAAAAATTATTTTATTAATTGTAATAAAAAGTTATAAATTTGGAAGTCTTCTCAATTAAGAGTAACCCTCTTCTTCAAATAGAGATACAAAATTTTTTACATTCTCAACCCCTCACTCTCTATCCCTATTTATAGTAAACATCAATGAATGAGAGCCATTGGATCAAACTTGAGTCTCAAGACAATGCAAATTAGCCATTAAAACGCGCTACAGTAATCTGGCATCGATGCGGGCATCGATGCGCATATCTCTCCAATTGCTGGCCGAATTCTTTTCTTCCTTTGGGCTTTTGGGCTTTTGAACTTGCTCTTTGGTCTTTTGCTTGTATTATTCATTAATTCATGGGCTTTTGTTGAGAGAAGAAATTTTGGGATTTATTTTTCATTAACATGCAATTAAAGGTAAAAACAACTATTAGTGGCATATTTATTCATGAAAAATATATAATGAGGGTATAAAATTGTAATAAAAATATGATTATTACCCCTTCTCTTTTTCCTGCGTCTGATCTCTGCTGAAGCCGCTGATTTTGTTTCCCCTTCGCCGATCTTCAAGAAGGATCATCTAGTCGGCATCCTCAAACAAAGAACGGACGCATCCCCTTCGTCGATCTTCAGGAAGCCCAATTTTCAAGCCAAGGAGGAATGATTATCTTGTCGGCATCATCAGGTACTTTATCAATCTTTGAAAGTTTTTTCTTTTAATATTTTAAAGGAATTAACTTAATTTTTATTTGCTAAAAGTTTGATATAGTTTAGAATTATTAGAATTTTTAATTCGATTGTCAAATTTTTATTTTTATTTTTTTATGCAGGCAGAATTTGAAGTTCATTATCCGACTCTTAGCAGTAAGTCATTTTGGATTTGTATTAAAAATCAAAATTTTTAGAAGATTGAACGACTCTCCTGCTAGAAGTTCCGAGTCTTTCAGAAGATTGAGGACAACGGGAAGATGAAAGAGGAATCCATGTTTTTATATTATTGGGGAGGTAAAATTATTTTTAAGGTAGATGCTGCTAGGAGTTTTACTTAATTAGCAGAAATTGGCTGTACAAAATTTCTGAAGTAATTGGTTTTTTTATTTATTCTCTTGGGATAAACAAACAGGGACAGAGAATTTGTATATTCGTATCCAATTTAAAAGTTTTCCCCTCATGGAGTTCTCTTGGGACAAAACAAGTATGTACCTTATGTGATTTTCTCATATATTAATTAGATGCATGAATAAAGAGGCATCATCTTGTTTTACATTGTAATTTGTTGTCAGCGGAATATGTATTTTCACTGTGTCTCTTACTTTGGATACTAAGATAAACAATGGTTACGAAGTAGGTGGTCCAATACATGTGTTGCTTGTGTTGCACGCCTTTGCGGAAACGTGCTTGCACACCGAACGAGTCCGTACGCCACGGGAAAAGATTAACAAACCAAACATGAACACAATCCAAACAAATACAACAAACCAATCTCAAACACAAAGATATACGTGGTTCGGCAATTTGCCTACATCCACGGGGAGAGGATAGGGATATTTCACTATATCGAGGAGTACAAAATGGTTACAATCACTCAAACATTCGAACAAACCCTAACCAATGATCTCTCAACTCGTTTTCAAGTTCTCTCTCTCAAAGAGCTCATAATACTCTCTATTCTCTGATATTTTAAACCCTAAAATCGTGTTTCAATATATATCAAAAACACAAACCAAATTAAAATAAGAAACGAAGCCCAGGCCCAAACCCGACAGGCGGTCGACCGCACTTGACGCCACGGTCGACCAGACAGAACGTCCAAAACTCAGAAAACTAATTATAGGGTCTGTGGTTGATCGCACTTGACGTCACGGTCGACCGGACAGAGATCCAGAAACTACCATGTACTCGTGCACGGTCCAGTCGACCGCACACTTTGTCGCGGTCGACCAGAATGAACCAAACTGGATGTTGCTATTTTCTCTTCAATTCTCCACCTCAGTGAAGTTTTTCTAAAACTTAGCCGACACCAATACCAACCAAACATCTCACTTGTTGCGTCCAGTACGTAGTAGAATAAATTCATGACAACGGACTCAATCCACAACAAGTCAAGAACTCAAATGAGAATACGAACAAACTCCAAAAAATATCGGTATCAACTCATCAAACCGGCTGTATCAAAATGACTGCCTACGTTCCCCTTCTCCTAAGGGATCAAGTTGTCCGTAGTTCATACAAATGACCATCAACGGTCTCAATAATCATGAATGTGCAATAAGTTTAGACAATGATCAAACTTATTGGTCGGAACCACCTTTGTGAGCATATCCGTTGGATTATCCTTCATGTGGACCTTCACAATTTCCACATCGTCATCTTCAAGAACATCCCGAATAAAGTGATAATGAATGTCAATGTGCTTCATCCTAGCATGAAAAACCTGATTCTTTGCCAAATAGATAGCACTCATGCTATAACAATAAAGAGTGATGGACCACTGCGATATAACAAGTTCCTCTAAAAGTCCCCGACACCAAAATAGCCTTCTTGACAGCCTCCGTAATCACTATATATTCTGCCTCCATCATCGACAAAGTCACCATACACTGTAAGGTGCATCTCCAACACACCGGTGCACGGGTCAAAGTAAACACATATCCAGTCATAGATCAGCACTTATCCAAATCACCAGCATAATTCAAATCAACATAGCCAATGCACAATTTCCCACCTCTAGTGTCCCACTCAAAAAATAAATTAACATTAAAAGTATCTCGAATGTACCTCAAAATCTATCTCACAGCATTTCAATGACCCACTCCTGGATCGTGCATGTATCTCAAAACCATGCTCACCACCTGTGACATATCCGGTCTCGTACCATCACGTACATCAAGCTCTTAACTGCAGTCGTATATGGAGTCTTCGACATCAACTCTTTATCTTCAACTATTTTCGGTGGTTATTTGAAAGTTTCAAATGGGCTCCCAAAGGTACACTAACTAGCTTCGTATCCATGCTAACATTAAACCGCTTTAGAACCTTTTTCAATTAAGCCACCTGTGTTAAACAAATTCTGCTCTTCTCTTTGTCTCTGTCGTTCTCCATCCCCAAAATGCATTTTGCCTCACCCAAATCCTTCATCTCAAACTCCTTTGAAAGCTCTTCCTTCAACTTATCTATAGAGGATCTAGAAATATAAGCAACCAACATGTTATCGACATAAAAAAATAAATAAATATACGCACCTCCTTTTAACTTGTGATAATATACATAAGGATCAAACCGGCTCCGAGTGACCGGCTCCGAGTGTATGAATGACCGATCATGAAATCATCAAATCGTCTATATCACCGTCGAGGAGATTGCTTCAAACCGTTTAGCGATTTCTTCAACCTATAAACCAACTTTTCCTTCCCTGCAGCTCAAAATCCCAATGGCTGAGTCATATATATTTCTTTATCAAGATCACCATGAAGAAATGTTGTCTTCACATCCAACTGATCTAACTCCAAACTATAATATGCCACCAAAGCTATCAAAATCCAAATCGAAGAGTGCTTCACCCCTGGTGAGAAAACCTCATTGTAATCAATACCTTCCTCCTGTGCATAGCCATTCACAACCAACCTAGCTTTGAATCTCACTGGAGTGCCTTCAATGCCCTCCTTCTTCGTGTATACCCACTTGCAACCAATCACCTTCTACCCCTTTGGAAGCTCAACAAGCTCCCTTGTATCATTTTTATGAAGAGACTCTATCTCCTCCTGCATAGCTACCTCCCACGAATCAGCCTCTGAACTCTACTCAACCTCTCTGAATATAGCAGGCACCATCTCATCGATACTCTCTACTGGAAGTGCATATGCAACTACTATGTTTGTATACCATGCTGGCATCCATATGTCTCTTCTCTGTCTCCGAACTACAATAGCATCCTGGACCTGAGCCGTTGGTCCCTAATCCTACTCATATGTACCCGTATCCTCCAAATCACTCAGACTCGCCTGGCGTCACTTCAGTCGGCACTCTAATGGACACGGTACTACCTGGACACTGTGGAGCTGCATCAATCTCTATCACATGTGATATCTTCTCTGTCGGGGTGCTCTCCACCTAGTGAGAGCTGGGAAGCTTCAAGATAGAAGCCTCATCAAAAGTGACGTCTCTACTCAACATGATCTTCTTATCCACTGGATCCCATAACTTGTATCTCTTGACACCACACTTGAATCATACAAACATGACCTTCCTAGCTCGATGTTCTAATTTATCTGTTCTCACATGATAAAACACAGGGCATCCAAATACCTTGAGCTGGTCATAGTCATGTGCTGGCTCTCTCGACCACATCTCTATAGGGGTCTTCCCCTTAATCGTAGATGAAGAAAACCTGTTAATGAGGTGGCTCGCATATGATAGTGCCTCAGCTCAAAAGATCTTCTCCAAACCAATCTGCGATAATAAGCATCAGACCTTCTCCAGTAAAGACCGATTCAACCTCTCTACAATCCTATTTTACTATGGTATATAACTCACTATGAAGTGTCTCTCTATTGTTTCCGGTAAAAGTTGCTGTTTTCATTGATGTTTTCTTTTTCGAGATCTGTTACAACTTCGATCGTTACAACAGTATAAAA
>BQKN01006334.1:0-18426 GCA_022839385.1 Asparagus kiusianus | reverse complement strand
TTTTGATGATGACAAATAATTTTAAAAAAAGATATATGCATAAAGGAAAATGAACGTACAATATTATAATTATCATGCATAACAAGGAAAGAGTATACTCATAATATTTCTCCCACTTTGACAACATCAAAAAAAGGAGACAAAAGGATGAAGAGAGCGAAAGCTCCCCCTATCAATATGCATGGGTGAGTATAAAAATAATAATAGAAAAGGGAAGACTCCCCCTATCAAAATGCCTTATGGAATATATACAATAATGATCAAGTTACACATATGTGAGCAAGCATACATGAATATGCTAAATATCACTCACATACAAAAAGACAATGAGAACACATATAAATATGTCAATATGAAAATAGTGTCTCATTAACAATTATAAAAACATAGTGTATAAAAATAGATTTATGAAAATAAAGGAATAAGGAAAACATGAGAACCATGAAAAAAGTTTTCAAGTGAAAACAAATTACTCAAATGAAGTCATAAATCAAGATTTGAGTCCAAAAACAATGTTTGATTAAAGAAGAAAATTTTCTTTGTATAACTTGATAAAACCACTAATAGAATACATTATAAGATACGAATAGATGATCCATAAGCACAAACATATAAATATCATCATATAAGTAAAATATAATGAATTCAAAGCAACAATTCAAAATAAAATCTTTGACAAAAGAATTTCAAGAGAGGCAATAATATATCAAGCTCTTAAGCTTGTTATAACCCATATAATCATTTTAGCATCCGGTAAACATGATTTGGGAATAAACACCCAATAAACCCGAAGGGTTATATAAATACAAACCTCTCATCAAAATCAAAACTAATAATCATGAAAACAAAAAATTTGATAAAGGAAAATTTGTTTTCATAACCAAAAGATTTTAAAACATAATTTTCAAAACCAAGAAAAGGAAAAAGAAAAAAACTAAAATACTTAGTTTAAAATCAAATTTGTTTTGGTACCTAAGTATTCTTGATACCAAAAGGTTTAGGGACATGACCCCTATCATTTAAGCTCAAAGCCCTAGGATTATGAACCTTCTTGGGCGCATGTGGTGCACGGGATCGGTCATAGTAATAATCACTCAAATGATCCTTCCGATTGCAATATGTACAATGGAAAGGAAGCATTTGCTTATGTTGACCATGAAAAGGTGCACGTGGAATATTTGCAAACAAATGTAAATTATTTGAAGCTTTTTGCAAATGTGAAACATTATCAAAACAAAACTTTCCTAAGTAGCCAAATCTACCACAAACATTATATTTATAAACATGTAGTCTACTAGAAACATTTGGCAAATGAGACTTATTTTTCAAATCAAAACAGTATTTGGCCAAATGACCAAAACAACCACAATGATCACACTTGAACACACTAGCATGCTTATGATGAACTTTGTGAGAATGAGCATGTGAAAGTGTAAGTGTACAAGATGAAGAAGCTACATGAGATACACAAGGAGCATTAGAATTCTTATGTTTGTGTGCATCATAGCAAAATTTAGATAAATGGCCTTTACGACCATAAATTGAACACTTGTAAACTTTGCTATATATGTGTGCATGGTGTATGGGATGTCTAGATGTAGTAGCATGAGACTTAGCACACATATCTATAAGCTTCTTATGATTATTAATGCATGTTTTCAAAGTTAAATCTAAAGATGAAATGTATTTATTCACAAGATTCAAATCATCAATTAGGCACATATACATTTGTATTAGAAGAATAACATGTATAGTTATTTACAAAAAAAAACAACTTTATTTTTTATGTTTTCTACTTCTAAAATGGCATTATCTTTTTCACGAGTTAAACTAGCAACATTTGTGATTAAAGAATCATGAATAGTTTCAAACGTAGAAGCTAATAACTCACGATCGGATTTTAATGCAACATGCTTGCTTTGTAATTCAATAAAATCTTTGTGCAATTTGTTATAGGTATGCAATAATTTTTCACTAGCACAAGCAAGTTCATCACTAGATAAATTATTTATGGATTTGAACTCGTAAATCTCACTAGGGCTATCGCCTAGTGGCCGTGTGCATGAAGATGATGCTCCACATGAACTAGAAGCAGAATCCTCCAAAGCTTGTCGGATCGCCTCCAAATTTCCTTGATGTGCTTCTATAAGTTTCCATAATGTGTAAGCACTGTCAAAAGAATCAAGCTTGTTAGAAAAAGATGAATCTAACGCATTATGTAAAAACTCTAACATAGGCTTGTTTATAGCAAACATTCGATGGTCATTTTTATTCCACTTGGATTTCTCCAAGGTGGGCACAATATAAGCATCATCTATAATTTTCCATAAATCAAAGTGTCTAGATTGAACAAAAAGTTTAAATCTAATACACCATTGGGCATAAGAAAAAAAAAATCTAATCTAGGAGCAATATTGATGGCATAACCTAAACTACCGTGCATATCCATAATGTATATATGTGCAAGCAAGATAACGATAAAATCACAAAACTAGATTAGCACAAAATATAACTTGGATCTTTAACTCAAGGTGATTAGACCTTAAATCAAAGAGCACCAAGCTCTGATACCAATTGTTGGACCCTAGAGGGGGGTGATTAGGGTCTTATGCTAATCTAATCCAATTTTATGCTAATTAAAACTAATTAACAAATTATTCTTGCAAGAGAGATATATACAATATGTTACAAGCAAGAATAAGCAATATGAACAAGGGTAAATATCCTAGCAATGAGATATACTATGAGATATATGCAAGGATATATAATTAATACAAGGGTAAACAATCTAAACAAGATAGTGGGCAATACAATCAACAAGCAATATACAAAGACGATATAAGATATAAACATAAAAATAAGTGCTTCAATGCAATCACAAACAAACGATATGATTACGGAGTTCGGTCTCCACGACCTACGTCTCTGCTCCTCACCTCGAGGAGATCTTCACTACCACAACCGGGTTTTCTACATTTACCCTGTAGGCGTATAAAAATACCTATAGGTATCCACACACAGCTCGAGATAGAGAGAAGGTGATGAACGCTATTATCTAAGTCTAAGAGGATTATCCGATACCGATGAACATATGAAGCGAAACAGCGAACCGAATAGCCTGTGCACTCACCGGCCACCTCCAAGTGGCCCGCACGCTCACCAGCCACCAAATCGGCGAACCAAGTGTCCCGTGTGCTGACCAGCCACCACCAAGTGGCCGGCACGCTCATCAGCCACCAAAATGACGTATAAGTCAATGAAACGACGAAATACGTGTAACAACGGAACAAGCCAATACTGAAAAACTAATAAAACCCGCTGGCGGTCGAGTCACATCAAAACGACTCGACCGAACCAGGAGTTCGGCCCGTAACCAAGTCACCAAACGGTGACTCGGTGGCGCGGCCAGGCTGAGCCACCAGGTGATTGTTCGGCCAAAATTTGGTTTTTTTTCGGTTCTTTGACGGATTCTTTTGGATTTGGGCATTCCAACTGATCTGATACAGTGGTTATGCTGTTGTTAACTGAAGATAGAGGGGATCCCTCGTTTTGATCTGAAAAACCATCAACCAAGCCTATAAATAAGAGTTCAAGTGTCCATTTTAGAGGAGGAGATCAAGAGGGCGAAGCGCTGCCGAATTAGAGAGTGGAGTCACGAATTTACAGCAAGGGTTAGCGGATCTTGGTGATCTCCTGCGCATAAAGAGTGGAGTTCGAGAGATTCGATACCCATCCCCTATTCCTTCGGATTTAAGCTTGGTCTTAAATCCCGAGAAGAGCCGTGATCTCGCTTGGTCGAGATTACCGCTGCAGCGATTACTTCCTTCATGAAGTAAGAGCTTTGATCATCAATCTATTAATCGGATCTGATCCGTGGCGGTCTATGGATATTAACGTCCCCGGCACAGGCAAAGATCCCACGCAAGCAGCGTGTGATAAACGTCCGTTGCGCTATTTGACAAGAGTTATAATCTTTATTTTCATTGTATAAAGGAGATCTTATTAAAAGATCAACTTTCTTTTTTTTTGAACTTATTATAATGGCTGAAATTGTAATGAGTTCATCACCAATGAAAATCTCAACTTTTGACCCAAACAAGCTGGCGACCACAGTAGGAGTCAATAGCTTCGCTACCGAAGCCGTCATGCCGCAACCAAGGATCCAGATCCCGGTTGAAGAAATGGTCGAGTACGAATTCGACCAAATAAAGTTCGAGGAGTATCTGTCGTCCTCCTCCTCCAGATCCTCTGCCTCTCGCAAGCACAGGAAGATCAAGGCCCGCGTTGCCGTTACAATCTCGCCTTGCAAAGCTCCTCCGACCTCCAACGAGCCCGGATCTACAGATCTAGACCCTTCCCCTGTCAAGGAGTCAATCACAGAAGGCACGCCAACCTTATCAAAGAGGGCACGCCAAAGACAGCGCCAACGACTTGCGCGTCGACTTGCTAAGGCTTTGGAGCCTATTGACGGGATTGGCTATGAGACGTATCCGAAACGCAGAAGGCACCGAGTGCCCCAGCAGCAAATAAATGGCCTCTCCTCCAAACCAACAGCGAATGAGTGGATCCAAGTCAGACGGACCCGCTCAACCCTCAAGGAGCGCATTCAGAAGCGTCGCGCCTTGATTGCGCATGCACGAATTCTCGTGCGAGAAGCGCAGAAGATGAAGCAAAAAGAGGTGATCAAGAAACTACCAAAATCATGTCAAGTCTGGAAACCAAAGTCCGAAACGGCGTCGAAAAAAGTCAAACAGTACCCGGAACTGCCGAAATATTCAAACCACCATCTGGTGGCTCGGCCAAAACCGATCCACCAAATGGTGGCTCGGCCAAAACCGAGCCACCAATTGGTGGCTCGGCCCAAGCCTAGCCACTAATTGGTGGTTTATACCGTTTCACGCCCGGTTCGGTTCGGTTCGCGTCTGGTTCGGTTCGTTTCGCACCTGATTCAGTTCGATTCATACCCGGTTCACCTCTCGCGGTCCCGTTTAAGCCTCCGGCAGCCCATGTTTCTATCCTGATGAATCACACACCTCCGGCAGGGCCCCACGGTAGCATGGACTTGTCTTGTTTCAAGATAAGGATGACGGATCACCTAGGTCCTTTGCACGAGGATCGAGGCAAAGTTCCGATCAAAGAACGCTTGAGTCCGATGACTGAACCCCGAGCAACCACTCGAGCTAGGGGTCGCACACGCCCTCGCAACAAGTCAAGGCCTTTATATAATGGGAAAACCCCTACACTTGATCGCCTCAGACGACGAATTGAAGTCCAAGAGCCCGTCAAGAGTTCACGCTCCCAAAAGCGTAGCTCTAAACGCGTGACTCTTGAGGACGCTAATAAAGCATCGAGTCCTCGGAAGGAAACGTATTCGTCAGACGATGACGTTATACCTGATGAGTCATGCCAACACACGATAGGTTGCTCCGGTCTTCAGACCGATGAGTTGTACTATTGGGCTGGGGGTACGAACAGATCTTGAAAGAGAAGTACCCGAGAAATGAACTCTCATTGTCCGTGCACAAACATTATCAGGGTAGTTTTAACGGCGTGTAGCTATCCCAAGGCCGCTCCACAAAGGGTCTCGGTATTTGAGAGGATCTCTAACAGAGCAACTAAGTCCAAGCAAAAACGTTTCCGCAAGAAACAATCGGCCGTTCAAGGTGTCGAATTTCCCGAAGTCACAATAAATATGGCTGATAAGGAAAAGTCGATTCGACCTTCTAGCTCTGACCCGCTTTTATCGCATCGTCTAACCCGGTTGCGATCGAAAACTATTAGACAAAGAGATTATCAGAAAATGCAAAGGGGATTATCCTCGGATGATGAAGCATCAGATGCCAACTCTGCAATCGCTTCTGACAAAACGGTATCCAGCCCAGGACAATCCCACGAGGTATTCATGATCAACACCGAGCAAATCGCCAAAATTCTCGAGGATGCTCTAACCAAGCAGAAAGAGGCATTTAAGATTGAAATGGAAATGGCTATGCTACGGATGAGAGAAGAGCATGACCAACAAATTCGGGCTCTGTCCAATCAGTTCGGTGAATCCAGCCGTCGCAACCTTGCTGACCAAGCAGGTAGCGATTCAGAAGTAGACGAATATATCAATGCTGATGACCCTCCCGTTGACCAGAATGCTAGGGGTGGTCCCACTAAAAACAACGACGCTGAGGGTGGTCCCACTAATGATGATAACACCGGGGGTGGCCCCGTTATTCATCTTAAGAATCGTCTAGAGCCCGATACGAGCGAGGATGAGAAAATGAAGGACCTCGTGAGAAAAATCAACGCTCTGATGTTTGATCAAGAGGTAAAGAAGATCGGGATTCCATGTCCTTATCTAAGAGAGAGGGATTGGATCCCGTATTCGGCGAAGTTCAACCTGATCAACTTCACACCGTTCGACGGGAAAGGTTCGCCACTCAGCATTTGATCTACTTCAAGTCCCACTTGGGCATGATCTCCGACAATGAAGCTTTGATGATTCGGTCATTCGTTGGTACCCTTCGTGGGCCGGCCTTCGATTGGTACCACAGTCTCAAGTCCGAAAGTATTAACAACTGGGACGATATAGAGAGCTCATTCCTCGGCAATTTCTTTGACGACGATGATGAGGTATCTATCAGGACACTTTTCGATGGGAACAAGAAGATGACGAGACAGTCGATGACTTCGTCAAGCGCTTCCGGAATAAAGCAATGAACTGCCGAGATCCTGTCACGGAGGACTTCATCCTCTAGACATGTCATAACAACCTATCTATTAAGATATTAGAAGTTATGAGAGTCGCACCGTCTAACACTTGGAAAGAATTGAAGGTGCACGGTGAACAAGCCGAACGCTTCATCCGAAGGAAGAAGGCCGAGAGGAGCCAACTGATGGCTAATCCTCCGAACTCGAACTTCGCCTCCCGTGGTAAGGGCAAGGCACATGCAGCTGCTGTTGGTGCTAATCAAACGTCACAACAACAATCCCGAAGGCAGCAAAAGACTTCGGACCCGAGACTCCAAAAAGAGTATTCCTTCAAGGACGAAGACGTTCCAGCCATCTTCGAATCCCTCCTTGAAAACAACAAGATCAAGCTACCACCTATCGCAAATCAGGAGGAAGCTGACAATACTGCGGATCCAAAGTACTGTGCGTATACCACAGAAGGGTCCTTCATCCCACCAAGGATTACTTTGCTCTCAAGAATAGCATCCAAATATTGGTTGAAGCCGGCGTTATATCGCTCAATTAAGTCGAATGAATACTCCGACAAGTATACGAGTATAAACTGCTTCTCATTACTCCAACAGGTATACGAGTCTAAACTGTTTCCTTTCTTTCTCGGAAAGTTTCTAGAGAATCTTATATTCTGAAGGATAACACGAACATGCGACTGAGGACAACGTACTTCTCATTGGACCGAGTTTTACAAAGAAAGCTGGGGGTGGATAATTTATGTAACGGGAAGTTTCCGGAAGAATGTTAAATGTAATATTCTTAGGGATAACCCGATCATTACGAATAAAGTGATAAATACTAAACTCCTACTGTGATTTCCGAACACTCTTTTGTTAACGACTCACAGTATTCCATCACAAAAATCCCCCACCGATCAGACTAATTGACGGTGGGACCACCAAAATTCTTTCCTGTTTAATCCATTCAAACTTCCGCTATGTTCGTGCACTCAACACTTTCATGGTTCGAATCCGGATATAATGCTTGGAATTTTGATCCGTCAATCTTTGACGAATTATCATACCCCTTAGTGTTAAGTCCTTATCACTTGACACTAAGAATCCCTACTGAGTGATTTGTACAAGTCAACACTCCCACTGTGATTTGTACTCCCACTCCCACTGTCCATTTGGTCAAACCTTCCTATAGTTAGGACCACAATGAAAATCTCCTATCGATTCCTTCAATGAACGAGAGGTCTACAAATCGAGTGATTAAACCTATAAAAGTTAGGGTCATCTCACACTCCCACTGCTTACCTGGTCAAACCTTCTTATAGTTAGGACCACAATCAAAATCCCCTCTCGATTCCTTCAATGAATGAGAGGTCCGTTTTCAGATCGAGCAATCAAAACTTCCTACAGTTAGGATCATCTCAAACCTCCCACTCGGTCAAACCTTCCTACAGTTGGGCCAAAACTATAATTCTTTCTCGATAAACTGAAAGTACCCTAACGCCACTAGGAAGGAACCCTAGAGGGGGGGTGAATAGGGTTTATGCTAATCTAATCCGATTTATGCCAAATTAAAAACTTATTAATAAATATATCCTAGCACAAGAGATATGTATAATATATGTGCAAGGATATATAAATAACACAAGGGTGAGCAATATAGTGGATGAAATAAACTAGATGCAATAGGCGATATAAGCAATGAGCACAAGTATAAATGAACGCCAATGCAACTCAAACACAAGCAAATGATCACGGAGTTCGGACCTTCTGTCCTACGTCTCCGCTCCCCACTCCCGGGGAGAAATCCACTATCACACCGGGTTTTCAACGATCACCCGAAAACGCTTACACCACACAATATCGGTTTCAACGCTCACCGATCAACGTCTACAATCTCACAATGTAACTACACTAACTACAACCTCAAGTGTTGGTCTCTAGCCCGTGTCTCCCTCAAGTGCTCGGAATTATCACCTCTCTCTAGGCTACCGACGCCACTACTCTTGGGACAACCCCGTCTCTCACCACACACTCCTATTGGTGTACTAGTGTAATACAAGTGATCTCACAATGAAAGCTCAATACAAATAAATCGTTCTCTACAATAGATGAGAATACAAAGTAGGCTCACACTCTAAGTCACACAATCCCACAACCCAAAATTATACTATGAATGTAAATACAATAAGCTCAATGGTTGTGTGTGTACAAAGAGATTAATCAAATCTAAACTCAATATAAAACTAGCTTTAATAAGATGATGATCAAATAAATAAATATAAAGCTAGAAAGGAGTTTAGAAAACTTCTCAATGGATGACAAGAGATGGAGGGAGAATAGTTGATTGCTCAAACTCCAATAGATGATCTCCTCAAGCTCTTGTAGAATTGAATTCACAAACTCAAACACTCAATTGCTTAAAAACTTATAAACACACTTTAAACAAACTTAATCAAACTTTAAACCCTTGTTAAACTTTCTTAAAACATTCTCTTGATTAAATTGAACTGAGGATATGTGGGGGTATTTATAGGAACCCCAAAGCCAAGAGAAAACAAGGCAAAAAGACCAAAAACCTAAAAACAAAACAGTCTGGAAAACTAGCCGTTACAGTGTTATGAGTCGACTCGTACTTTTTATGAGTCGACTCATAAGTAGCCGTTACAGCCTAAAAATCAGCTTATGGGTCGACTCATAAAATTCATGAGTCGACTCATCATGCATGGGTTGACTCATGAGGTCATGGGTCGACTCAGCAGAAACAAAACACATATTCCAGCGCAGTTCTTGTGTCGACTTATGACAGGCATGAGTCGACTCAACCTGTCGGGTCGACTCATGAACTTATGAGTCGACTCAGCAGAAAGAAAAAAGAGAACTACGCAGCAGTTTGTGAGTCGACTCATTACTATACATGAGTCGACTCATAAACATGCACACAGAAAACCTGATTTTAAAAGTGCCTTTAAAAATAACAAATAAATTCCAAAAATTATGAAACTTTGGAAAATCATTATAAACATGTTAATGAACATGTTACAAAAAGAATTTTTGGAATTGCACTTTCCAAAAGTGAAAACTCATCTTTTTATAAAACTAGTCCAAAACATGAAAAGTAAACATACATGTTTATGATATTTGACATAAACCATGTTTTGAAACTTTGTAAAATGATTTTATAGACTTGATAAAAAGTATAAACTATAGTTGTTAAGTCTATAAGCCATATAAACCAAAAACACAATGTTTTTCAAAATGCAATAGAATATGAAACATATAAAAGTATATATGAGGATATATATTGTTTCATATCTATATAGCTAAACTAAAACATGAAGCAAAATAGTATTTTAACAAAATACACATATAATGCACTAAGACATGATTTCATTGAATTAAATAGACTTGATAATGATGAAATCATATGTAGGCATATAAATATGAAACAAATATGTATTTTCAATTATATTCAATGTTTCATATTAAAACTTGAAAAACTATTAAACCAAACCATATATGTATATATATAACTATATATATACAAAACAAAAATCAAAGCGTGTATGTGTGTATATGATTGAGCTTAGAGTACCAACACACATAATATAAAACCTAAAACTAAAATACCCAAGCAATCTTGATCTTCAATAAGCTTGACTTGGTAAACTATGTGGATGAAGCGGGATCTTGGATCTTTAACTTGAATGCAATGCTTCATTCCATAATTCCGCCAACCTCCATTAGATATGATCGTGTAGGCTCAATCCATCCAACCTCCAACTCATTGTTTGTCTAGAATACCTAATAAGAAATATAAACACTAGACAAACAATATTAGGAATTGTTTGTAATCATCAAAACAAGATTAGAAGATGTAGGCTCATAACATGAGACCTAACATAAACGAGAAACCCACCTTTAGTTTGATAATCAAACCTTCCGACAGTTAGGGTTATTCGAATCTTTTTTATTCTCGGAGTGGAGATCTCACCCTTAGTTTCGCCTTTTCGTATTCTTGAAGTGGAGATCCCACTTGGAGTTTCCTTTTGCAACTGGAGATAGAATATAAAATTCTTCCTCTTCAGCTTCGGGAGATAGAATATAAAATTCTTCCTCTCCCGCATCGAGTTCGTCTTTGCCCCAAGAGAAGATACCATTTTTTCAACTCCCAAAATCCGTGCCTCACACGCACGGGGAATTTTATCCCGAATCCTAAGTATGGATAAGTCAACGCCTAACATACGTTGTCGGTTTAGTCTTTCACCGATTGAAAAAGGCACCAGAATCCAAGTCTGGGGAATTTTATCCCAAATTCTAAGTAGGGATAAGTCGATGTCTAACACGCGTTGCCGGTTAGTTCTTAACCGTAAAAAGAACAAAAGGCCACATATTCGATATTGTGTCAGGTTGTTATTAATAATACAAAAATCCGTGCCTCACACGTACGGGGAATTTTATGCCGAATCCTAAGAAGGGTTAAGTCAACGTCTAACACGCGTTGTCGGTTTAGTCTTTCACCGTTTGAAGAAGACACCAGAATCCAAGTCTGGGGATTTTATCCCGAATCCTAAGTAGGGATAAGTCAACGCCTAACACACGTTACCGGTTTAGTCTTTCACCGATTGAAAAAGACACCAGAATCTCAGTCTGGGGAATTTTATCCCGAATCCTAAATTGAGATAAGTCAACGCCTAACACACGTTACCGGTTTAGTCTTTCACCGATTGAACAGGACACCAGAATCCAAGTCTGGGGAATTTTATCCCGAATCCTAAGTAGGGATAAGTCGATGCCTAACACATGTTGTCGGTTAGTTCTTAACCGTAAAAAGAACAAATGCTCACATATTCAACATTGTGGCAGGTTGTTATTAATAACACCAAAATCCATGCCTCACACGTACGGGGAATTTTATCCCGAATCCTAAGAAGGGATAAGTCAACGTCTAACACGCGTTATCGATTTAGTCTTTCACCGTTTGAAGAAGATACCAGAATCCGAGTATGGGGACTTTTATCCCGAAGCATAAGTAGGGATAAGTCAGCGCCTAACACGCATTGTCGGGTAGTCTATTCCCGTGAGAAAGACGAAGTCTACGTATTATCGTAGTACTAAAAGAGTTAACTCTTTTAGCATAACGTTACGTGTAGAATGGGTCTAAACAATCTGCATGCTAGCCCGACTCAAACGGTAGTCGGTAAAGGCTAATCAAAACCGTTGATGGCTAAGAATTTGCTAAAAATTCTATAAAGTCATTGACGTATCAGCTTCATTAGTTGGTCTCGTGACTTGAGCATCCAACGACTTTGGGATAAGATCCATATCTGCAGACGAAACAACTTTAATAGTTGGTCCTGCAGCCTAAAAAATTGGGATCGCCACGCTCCAATGCCTTAAGAGTTTGAACCGTGTAGACTCTAGCAAACGTACGAGTATAAACTGTGTTAACACCGGTCAACACGTTGCAACAAAGATAATCAGTTCAAAGTCAACTCAACGACACGAGCCAAAACTAACTCACCAATTTCGATTCAATATTTCAACAACGGTCAGACGATAAACGCAGCGTCGGAAAAATTTCATCTACTCGACAAAACATTGAATAGACTGAAGGCTGAAGAAGTCAAGAATTGAAGTAGTTCACAGGTCCTTTGACATCGACTGAAGGTGGGGGCCTATTATATCCAAAGCATCCCAGACTCCTCTATAAAAAAATAAGTCTGAAATACTTTGAAGGGGGTATCTGTAGGCGTCTAAAAATGCCTATAGGTATCCACACACAGCTCGAGACAAAGAGAAGGTGATGAACGCTATTATCTAAGTCTAAGAGGATTATCCGATACCGATGAACACATGAAGCGAAATGGCGAATAGCCTGTGCACTCACCGGCCACCTCCAAGTGGCCCGCACGCTCACCAGCCACCAAATCGGCGAACCAAGTGTCCCGGGTGCTCACCAGCCACCACCAAGTGGCCCGCACGCTCATCAGCCACCAAAATGACGTATAAGTCAACGAAACGATGAAATACACGTAACGACGGAACAAGTCTAAACCCGAAAAACTAATAAAAGTCGCTGGCAGTCGAGTCACATCAAAACGACTCGGCCGAACCAGGGGTTCGGCCCGTAACCAAGTCACCAAACGGTGACTCGGCGGCCGAGCCACCATTTGCCAAGGCCGAGCCACCATTTGGTGGCCCGGCCAGGCCGAGCCACCAGGTGACTGTTCGGCTAAAATTCGGTTTTTTCGGTTTTTTGACGGATTCTTTTGGATTTGGGCGTTCCAACTGATCTGATACAGTGGTTATGCTGTTGTTAACTGAAGATAGAGGGGATCCCTCATTTTGATCTGAAAAACCATCAACCAAGCCTATAAATAAGAGTTCAAGTGTCCATTTTAGAGGAGGAGATCAAGAGTGTGAAGTGTTGCCGAATTGGAGAGTGGAGCCACGAATTTACTGTAAGGGTTAGCGGATCTTGGTGATCTCCTGCGCATAAAGAGTGGAGTTCGAGAGATTCGAGACCCATCCCCTATTCCTCTGGATTTAAGCTTGGTCTTAAATCCCGAGAAGAGCCGTGATCTCGCTTAGTCGAGATTACCGCTGCAGCGATTACTTCCTTCGTGAAGTAAGAGCTTTGATCATCAATCTGTCAACCGGATCTGATCCGCGGCGGTCCACGGATATTAACGTCCCTGGCACAGGCAAAGATCCCATGCAAGCAGCGGGTGATAAACGTCCGTTGTGCTGTTTGACAAGAGTTGTAATCTTTATTTTTATTGTATAAAGGAGATCTTATAAAAAGATCGACTTTTTTTCTTTTTTTGAACTTATTGTAATGGCTAAAATTGTAATGAGTTCATCACTAATGAAAATCTCAACTTTTGACCCAAACATACCCGAATAACGTTTACACCTCACAATACGGTTTTCTAGTTTAACGAAAACTCTACAACTCACACACTCTTGCAATCCCACTCTACAACCTCTCAAGTGTTGAACTAGATGTGTCTCCCTCAAGTGCTCGGATACAACCTCTCCCTAGGTTCGTCAACTGACGCCACTCCTCTTGGGACGATCCCCGACTCTCGTCACACACTTCTCTCGATGTACAATTGTATTACAAAGTGATTCTCCTAATAAGCACAATTACAATAAATGGTTATTCTCTAATGTGGATGAGAACACAATGAAAGCTCACACTCAATTATTACAACTTTCACCAACCCAAATATATAATGTATGCAAATACAATAATCTCAAGTGGGCATCTGTAAACAATGAGTGAAGTCAAATCAACTAAACTCAATTGAAAATACTAGCTTAATGAAAATGATAAACAACAAAGAATTAATAAAAAGCTAGTATTGAGTTTAGAAATTCTTCTCTGAAAAACAAGATGGAGAGATGGATTAAAATAAAGCCCAAGGAATGTATATGATCTCCTCCACTTGTGTAAAACTTCTTCACAAACAAAACTCTTTTAAACAAACACTAAATAAACTTAAACCCTTGTTAACTCTTGTTTAAAAACTTCTTGGATGGTGTTGGTAGTTGGGGTTTGAGGGGTTTATATAGGAAGAGAAACCAACAGTAAAACCCCCAACCAAATTCCCCAAAAACCCAGAAAAAGATTTTTTAGATTCTATACAAAAAGAGCCGTTGGGCATACGGCAGTCGACCGTGAAAATCTCGCGGTCGACCGTGAGCCACTTTCGAGACTTAGAAAATTTCAGAAACTTTGACGGTCGACCGTGACGGTCGACCGTGTGAATTTTTGAGCTGACGGTCGACCATAGCAGTCGACCGTGAAAGTTGCTGATGACTCCGCAGGGAAAATCAAAGGCGCGGTCGACCGTGGCGGTCGATCGTAAACTGACATATGAGAAAATATGTTTGAAAGTTGATTTTCTGATTTTAAAACCCTATTTAAAAATATCAAATAAATTCTAAAAATGTAAAACTTTGGAGAATGATTGTAGACATGATAATAAACATGCTACAAAGACTGGTTTTCAAAAAGGACCTCCCAAATAAAAAATATCATTATTTTAAAAAATAGTCCAAAACATGAAAATATAAACATATGAATTTTGACATTTTGGCTAAACCATATTTTGAAACAATACAAAATGATTTTGTAGACTTAATAGAAGATATAAAATATTGTTATGAAGTCTATAAACAATGAATATAGTATTTTATCAAAATACTCATGTAATACACTAAAACATGATTTCATGGAACTAAATAAAATTGATATTGATGAAATCATATGTAAGCATATAAACATGAAACAAAAATGTATTTTCCAATTATAATCAATTGTTTCATATTTAAACTTGAAAAACCAAAACAATAAATATGAAAGATGTAATTTCATATTTATATAAACTTGGAAACAAAAACATGTATGTATACATATACCTATATATACCAAAACTAGAATGTGCATATATATATAACTATGTATATATATATATAAAAACAAAGCTTGTGTTGTATATATATATAACTATATATATATAAGGAAACCAATATAATGTGTATGTATATATGATTTTGAGCTTAAAGTACTAACACACATAATATAAACTCCTAAACTAAATTACCCAAGCTTGATCTTGATCTTCAATAGCTTGACTTAGTAATCTTGCGGATAAAGCTTGAACTTAGATCTTCAACTTGAATTGTACATAGCTTCACCTACTATTCTGCCAACCTCCATTGGATATGATCGTGAATATGCAATTCCATCCATCCTCTAACACGTTGTTTGTCTACAATAAATAGAAATATACAAACACTAGACAAACAACATTAGCGGTAAATTGTTTGTTAAACATCATCAAAACAAAGAGGCCAACATAGTTTCTAGTATTATACATCCAATACAAGAGAATATCTAGGATTGGAAGGACTATCGACATTTTCTTCTTCATCTCCAAAGTCCATACTAGTCATATTGACTGGCAACTCTTAGAGATTGTTTTTATCCTTTCAGGTGTGTCATCGTCTTCTAACTCTAGCCTCTAAAGTCTTAGGAAATTGATTGATACGATTAAAGTCTGATTCCTTTTCAGTAATGGATTTACATTAGCAATTCGTCTGAAGCGCAATGACAATTTGTCTTAAAATCGCACAATGTAGATGTTGGCATGCCCTTTTCAGAGAAAGAAACTCTCTTAAATTAGTAGGAGTTGCAACTTGGTTTAGAAAATTGCTCCCCTTAGGGACAACTTCACCTCTTTGAATTTTAGTCTGAGAACGTCCTCTATGATGATCTTGCTTTGACCTTTGGCTAATGTGGTCAATCAAATCCTCATCACAAGTTAGAGCTTGTGATTTAGGATGAAGAATCATAGTAGGCGATATTGTTCTTATAGAAGGGATTATCCACATTATTCGCTCCTATTAAGGAAGAATATTAAGCATCGCGAGATGTTTTAAAGCAATCCCACAAGGGGGCAGTGGATCAATGTCCATGACTAGGAGACATGAACATCTTAGCCTTCGTTTGAAGCTGGGGTTGATACTCCTCTACTTTGGATGAAGTTCATCTGGCTTCCAGTGAAGCTCAGATTGTTTTTGGCGATGTTCACCTTGACATGTGTGAGGATCGACTTTAATCTTGCTCTCGTGCTATGATGAATTTTGCAATAGCTTTTGGTGGTAGCCATTAATGACATGTTAGAGGAAATAAATTTCTCAATCTTTGCGTAGTCAAATTCGATGACTAGTGATTCAGCAAAAGACCCGAGGGCCTTAATGTCAGTCTACAACATGACATTCTCTTTAAATGAGAAATTCGTCCCTAGAAGAGTCGCCATCCTATATTTAGTCTTTGATGTTTATAATAAACCGAGATTAAAATTTCAAAGAACAATAGTGAAGTTCGCCAATAGTGATGTTCACCAATAACAGTCATGGGCGAAGTTCATTGAGAGATCTTGTGCAAAGTTTACTCAATGATCGTGGGTGAAGTTTGCCAAAACACGGGTGATCCACTTTCTTTGAAACGTGGGTGATGTGGCCCACATGTGTTTTTTAGGGGAAGTTTGCATAAGGATTTGGGCGAACCTTGTGAATAAGCTTGGTTTATCATAGAATCCAACTTGAATACATCTCTCAATTTGACCAACTTGAGGATGCCTTTCGACTTGTCTTAGAGTTTGACTTAGTCCCAAGTACTATTTGACTCAGATGAGCTTGTTCAGAGTGCATTATGCAATCAAGTTCACTTGCAACTCGAGTGGAATTTGCTATAGCCTAACATGGGCTTGTAATTGAGCCCAGCTGAAATGTTGAGCCCATGGATGTTTATTTTTTGAATTCAAATTGTGTATTAACCTAGGAGAAAGTATATTTTAACCATTGATGGGGCATAAATGTATACCTCTAGAGTTGCAAGTGCACAACCATCAAGTTGTAGTATAAAAAGTTATCGATCCCACAATGAAGTTATTTGTAGAAGAAAATCAAAATCAATTCTTATATTGTGTGTGTGACAATTAGGAGTGATGGATGTGATTGTGAAGAGATAAAGAGAATGAGAATGATTATATATAAATAAAAACAAAACAAGATTGAGAGTGGAGAGATAAAGAGTGGATGCGATAAAGTGTAAGTGTAAACAAAACTAACAAAAGGGAAGAAAAAAAGATGAAGGAAATAAAATCAAGAAACAAATAAGAGAAAATTCAAGAATTAAAAGGAAAATAAAGAAAGTAAAAGATGGATGATTCAATTAGAGATATGAGGAATCTATAATTGAATCCACTTGCTAGTTTTATGTAATTTTTAGAGTTTCTACGAGTACTAGTTCCCCATCTTAAAAAAAAAGCAATTCCCTAGAGAGTTCTAGCCTCAAGGCGAATCAAAGAAAGGCAAAATAAATAAAAATAAAAACTAATCCCAAGAAGGTTCTAGCCTCAAGACGAATAGTACAAGAAAATATAATCTAAACTACAAAATAAGTTGAAAGAAATAAATGCAAGAATTTAAAGTAAGAAATTAAAGACATAAAAGTAAATCTACTCTATTAAGAATGAAAATAAATCTAAGACAAGAGGGTTCTATCCTCTTGGCTATTTAAGAAAGAAAAGAAAGTAACAAAATAAATTTATCAACAAAGAGAAAATTTACATTCCAAGAGGGTTCTAGCATCAAGGTGATAGCAAACCTTCCTCTTGATCTTCATCTTCATCTCACCTTCATCTTCATAATCAAACCAAGGGGAGAAAAAGAAAAAATATGAAGAGGTGAAAATATTTCTTTATTACTTGCAATAAAAAGTTACTATTTGGAAGGTCGTCTCATTTAAAAGTAACCCTCCTCTTCAAAAGGAGTTTTTATAATATATTTTAAACACCAAATGGAGAAGGGCCGAAGGAGGAGGAGGAGGAGAGGAGGGAGGGGGAGGAGAAGATGGAGGGGATCAGGAAGAGGGATGAGGGGGGAGGAGGAAGGAGAGGATGAGGAGGATGAGGGAGAGGGGGAGGTTGAAGAGGATGAGGAGGAGGAGGGAGAGGAGGGGTTAGGAGCAGGGAACTATATTTGATGAGGGGTTTTTTGCAAAAAATCCCATCAGCACTGGTCGGAACAGTAACTCCGGCCAAATTTAAGGCCTATATGTCGCCGGAGTTAAGAAAATATACCAATCTGACAAAACTAAAAAAATATATCAACTTATCACCAAGCCTCGAAAAAATATATCAATCTGGTCATTTTGCCCCCC
>BQKN01006295.1:0-13855 GCA_022839385.1 Asparagus kiusianus | reverse complement strand
GACCAATATGATGGGAGCAAAAGCTTACCCTCCGAAAAAGAAAATTTAAAAATAAAAAGTAATCCCACCTCATAAAGACATTTGTCGCCATTAATATCGGGTTTCCTTATATTTTTATACGATAAAATCAAGTACTTTTGCTCTAATTGTTTTTCAACCGAACACTAAATCTGCATTGGATACACGAAAATAATTCAAGTTTATTGAGAGAAATGTGTTTTCCATCAAACACTCTAATTGCATTGGAAAGAAGGATACATTTCAAGTTTATTGGGGGAAATGTTTTTGACGTAACACTGAGTTTGCATTGGAAACACGGATATATTTCAACCAATATCTTTCCTCCCTGTAATATATTTTTTATGACAAATCAACAAACAAATACAAATGTAGAGAAAATAAAGGTACGAGAAGAAAACATGGTTTTTATTAAAGAAGAAAAGACAGGTTTTGTCCTAGAAAGGAGTTGAATCCACAAACACAAACCCTTAATAGAAACCCTGAGGCTCTCACTAAAACAGAAGAGAGGATGGTTTGAAAAGAAGAAGTGAATGTTACTTATAGATACATGAAACCCCTCAATATAAAAAGGCAGAGACTTATTATCATTTTCTTTTTACTTTTTTTATTTCTTTCTTTTTCAAATATGAATATTAATTCAACTCTGAAGCTAGAACTGTTGGAAACATAACATAGAATGCAGTAGAAAATTACATATCATGTAGATTAATCGAAATTAATAAAATCTAGAAAAATACCTAAAACGCTTTTTGAATTTCTTTGGTAATCCGTCCCAAGATCAAAACAAAATAGCTTCCTCAAGAGAAAAACCTCCAACTGAAATCCACCCGTCACCGAAGAGGAGCAACACTGAGAGATAGGTTCTCAAAATCTATTTCCCTTTTTCTCTCTCTTTCTTATCATCTTTTAAGGCTACATATGAACCCTATATATAGGATTGGACCCGCCTTATAGATTTTAATTTCAAAACAATTCTTAATTGTTTAAAACTCTATCCATAGCATTTAAAGATAGAATATTCTTTCCATAACAATTAGGATATAAATAGAATTGTATTGCACATAAACCTCTTCTAATGACATTAGTGAGACAAATTGGATCCCATATCGAGAACCAATTATTAATCAAATTAATAATTTAATTTAACAATCAAATCCATATCCGACCAACTGTTCATAAAAGCTCTTCCATAATATGGGATTAAATATTCGTGGATAATATTATCTTGCATTTATTCCCCTCTAGTATCAATTTATTTTAGGAAACTTTATTGAGCAGGACGAATCACCTATTTGTTCATTCCTAAAATTGCAATCTCATGAACATAAATAAAAAACATTTTGAAACATTAAAATATTTTATTTTATACGAAAATAATTTCAAATTTTTTTTTAAAAAAAATCACCCGTCGACGGGAATTTAATATCTTCATGGGATACACATAATAAATTAACTCATAAAAATAAGTATATTGGATCCTATCTAGATATTCATCATTTTCCTAAATGAAATCTAATAACCCAACATTTCAGGTTGTATAGCACTTGTAAAACAAGCTTAACCATCATATCAAAGTATATTAGATTATCAAATCGAAAATGATAATATCATCAAGTCTAAGGGACCATGTAACAATTCGAATTATTTATCTCTTAGGTGACTCGTCCTAGAGAATCCAAATAAGGTCTTGTACTACACATATCAAATATGCGCTTATGACATACACCCAGGGAATCTTCATTCCTGATAGCTGAGATCAACCATCACATCTCATATGTCGCTGTCATGCATAATAACATGTTATAACAAATCTATCATTTACTAGTTATAGGTTAAGAACAAATTTAAGAAATATCTGAATTAGATCATATATCAAAGTAAGTGACCATCACAGTGCATGATCTAACAAAAAAAATCTTTAAGGATAATATAACAATTATATAAAAGATACCCAAACAACATATGCAATAATAAACTCAATTAAAATTCAATAAAAATGTATTGGATGTTTAATGGCATATAACACTACTCTAGCAATCTCCCACTTGCCCTCACATCCAATCAAATACAATCCTAACTCCTATTTTTTTAAATGTCTGTCAAAAATCTTTTGTGACAACGGTTTTGTGAAAGGATCTGCAATGTTATCCATTGTAGCAATCTTTTGAATTACCACATCTTTCCTGTTGTGAATCTCTTTAACGAGATGATATTTCCTTTCAATGTGCTTAGACTTCTGATGAGCCATTGGTTGTTTAATTTGAGCAACAGCTCCACTGTTATCGCAGAACAATAGAATAGGAAATACACTAGTAGAAACTATATCAAGTTCACGGACAAACTTATTTATCCATGCTCTTTCTTTTGTGGCTTCACTTGCTAGCTGCTACATAATCTGCTTCGGTTGTAGAATCAGCGGTGACATTTTGCTTAACACTTCTCCAACTAAAAGCACCATTATTGATGTTATAAACATATCCAGATGTAGACTTTCTATCATCTGGATCGGATTGGAAATCAGAATCAGTATATTCTTCAATGCTCATGTCATTTGCATCATAAACTAAACAATAGTCTTTAGTTCTACGCAAATATTTATATATGGCTTTCACTGCAGGCAAATGTTCCTCATCAGGATTGGGTTGAAATCTACTTACAAGGCCAACAACATATGCTATGTCATGTCTTGTACATAACATATTATACATCAAACAACCAACTGCCAAAGCATATAGTATATTTCTAAAACTCTCAATCTCCTCTTTAGATTTATGACACATTCTCTTTGAGAGTGGAATTCCATGTCTTGTAGGAAGTAATCCTTTCTTGGAATCTTGCATGTTGAACCTTCTGAGGATCTTATCCACATAAGTAGACTGTGATAATCCTATACGTCTCTTCTCTCTATCTCTATAGAGTTTGAGACCCAAAATATAGGATGCTTGACCAAGATCTTTCATAGAGAACTTGTTTGAAAGCCATAATAATTTAACTGATGTCATCATACCTACATCATTCCCAATGAGTAGTATGTCATCAACATAAAGCACTAGGAACACAACGGAATTATTCTGTTGTTTCTTATACACACAAGCTTCTTCAGAATTTTGGATAAAATCATGTTCTTTAATTGTTTTATCAAAATGATATTCCAACTCCTTGAAGCTTGTTTAAGTCCATAAATTGACCGATTCAATTTGCAAACCATACTTTCTTGACATTTACATACATAACTTTCTAGTTGCTGCATGTAAATATCTTCTTCAAGCTATCCATTTAAGAAAGCTGTTTTGACATCCATTTGTCATATCTCATAGTCATAATATGCATCGATGGCTAAAAGGGTCCTAATGGACTTTAACATTACAACCGGAGAAAAGGTTTCCTCGTAGTCAATATCCTCCTTTTGAGTATAACCTTTTGCCACTAAGCGAGCTTTATATGTCTCTACATATCCATCAACTCCATATTTTCTTTTAAATATTCATTTACATCCTATAGGTTTTACCCCAATAGGTGGATTAACCAAGGTTCATACCTTGTTATGATGCATGAAGTCCATTTCGGTTTTCATGGCATCAACTCATTTACTAGAATCTATGTCAGACATAGCTTCTTTGTAAGTTATAGGATCTTCATCATCCTCTTTATTTTCCATCAAATATGTTTCATCGAGGTGCCTGTACCGTACAGGTGGATGAATGATCCTACTTGATCTCCTTATTGTAATTGATGTATCAACAACAGATTTAGTTAATGAATCTTCATTCACTTTATCACTTGACACTCCTACTGAATTAATAGAATCTTCAACGGTGTTTGGAGTCTCTCCCACTAGATCAGATAACTCTAGAAAGAACACATTTCTACTAACGGTCATTGTCTGATCACTGAGGTTATAAATATAATACCCAGTACTTTCTTTAGGATAACCTAAATGTATGCTGGCATATTTTGACATGATGGAATGGTCATATTTTCTGTTTAGAACTTTGTTATAGGACTTAAGTTGGTCCTGTTATTAAATCCATCCATATCACTTCTTTTTTCAGAGATCTAATTTCTTTACACAAGGTTTTTAATTTATATCTTCTGAATTCTGAATCTAAAATATATTCACTACTTTCCTAATCTTTTTTATTTCTGCTTAGATTCTTGGTTCCTTCAATGGATTTGCATTAGCATCAAGCAAATTGTTTTTCTTACTTTGTTTTGGGTTATCTGACATATGTTATCACATACAATTTTTTGGGCTCAAGTACACACAATACACTGTTCCTCTTGGCTCTTGTCCCTCTTTATTGTTATGCCTAATGTTTTCTATGGTGGTTTGGTTAGGAACTAGAGGAGAGGTCTCAATGGAAGAGTAGATGGCATGATCAGGTAACCGAGTTGAAGAGGAGGAGCACGGACAAGGGTTCCGAAGAAAATCTTTCATGGGGAGCTCGAATGAGAAGCCAAAGAGCTAAATCATCGACATAAGTGTTGGATGTTTTGTTGGAAAAAAGGCAATTGTGCCTTCATGAATAGTAATAAGTTTTGTAATCAAAACATGTTTTAATTAGCAATTAAAAAATAAGCGTAACGACTATACATTATCGGGAAAGTTACAAAAATTAATGACGAACGTTACCGTATTTAGTGCGGGTTTTGTAACGGCTCTGAGGCTCCGACCCTATATATAGAGTCCTCTCATTCTTGTTTCTACACAGAGCAAAAAGCCTCTTCTTATCTCCTCTCAACTAAGTCTTTCTCCCTCTCTCTCTCTCTCTCTCAAGTTTCAGTTACAGTTTTATAGTTTTATTGTTTACTTTCGGGCAATCTCTTCATCTGAGCAGAAGCTCTGTTCTCTCGTCCGAGTACAGAGGCCGACCATTTTTGGGGGTTTTTACCGCTAGGGGAGAGGGGATCATTTGCGTCAGGGCAATAGGCGAGTCCTCAATCTTCTAAGGCAGTGTTTACACGACTGCTCCCGTCAGACCTGATATTTTCTAACTTAAACTATTATATAATATTACATAATTTATTTTAGAGTATTTGTTTACTCTATTCGGATTTATCTGCATGCTATAACCCTTAAATGTTAGTATATTCCCAACAATCTAGAAGATTAGTATAACTGATTAATTATTAAATCCGAAAATAATTATAATTATCTGTTTTTGAAAATAGCTACTGTTCATTCGGAAATTAATCCGAAATATTTTTCTACCTCTATTCAAGATATACTTTACTATAGCAATTGTCGTGCCATTCAAAAATAGTAAAATTATAAATTACTGTTCGAAAATGTGAAACCCTCTGCGTTCTATTCACTGTTGCTACTATTGTGATGTAATCCTAAGATTGGAATGTTCACTTAGGGAGCTAACCTTGCTTTATCTGATGCTTCTTGTTGGCTTGGAAAAGTCACCAAAACAACAAATTATACGAATTCTCAGCTTTACCCCTGCAAATTATTTATTCTAATTAAATGTTCGCAGGAAATATTTAAAGTCACTATTCACATATATTGGTATTCTTTGTGGTTACTATTTACGTATTTACTGCTTACAATTACTGTTTATGTACAACTCACAATTACTGTACACGTATTTGACAGTTCACAATTACTATACACATACTTTACTGTTCACAAATTCTGTACATGCATCAATTATTCATAATTACTGCACACATTCACTGTTACAATACACAATTACTATTCACATATACTGTTGTTTGTGGAAAATTTTGCAGTGAAAGAAACGAAGGAAAATTGATTTGTATTCCTTTAATCTCGATTACAATTGGATTTCCTGATTACAAAAGAGAAGAGGATCGACAGAGATCCTCCCCTTTGTTTAATTCTGGGTTCTTCACAGTGGTGATGGAGTGCCTCCCTCGAATGCTCGCGTCGAGTTTGCTCTCCATTGACGATCCGAACGTCTTGATTCACTGGAACGTGGTCTTTTCCTCACGATTTGATGTTGTGGAGAACTTGCGTGGTAAGTTTTAGAACTCTTGATGAGTTGATTGATCTTAACCGTAAGTGGTTAGACAAGCCAAAGATCTCTTTTTTTCTGCCAAGGAGAAAGATCCAAAAGGCAGCCCTGAACTAAACTGATTTCTTAGTTATTTATAGGGGATTAAGGGGTGTAACCTCCCCCTTAATTCGCTCCTAAGTGGGGCTAATGGGATGTAACCGCCCCTTAAATCACTCCTGAGTGGAGTTGTGATCTCCTCAGATCGTGGGAAATGGTTTTGAAACCGTTCAGCTCATGTTTGAACGAGTCAAACGCAAATCCTACATTCTGGAATGAAATATGCGTTTAAATGCAGTGTTTGCGAGCTACGTTGGGCAACAGATGGAACCTGCGTTGGCAGCTGTTAGAAGCTGCGTTGGCAGCAGTTAGATGCTGCGTTTGCGGCCGAACATGAGCTGCGTTGACAGCTGGATCTGAGCTACGTTTGCAGCGTTTGAAGCTGAATGTGAGCTATATTTGCAGCCAGGTTTGACCTACGTCCGCGGTTGAATTGGTGTTGCATTTTGATGATGGTACGCGGGGAGGACTTCCACGTCTTGGTTTGAAGAGACCGTCAATTTATAGTCTCTTTCTGTCAGAGTGTTGTAAAGATCGTTATTTTGTAATATTTGCTTTAGCTCTTTGATATGTGAGAGTCGTCATATTATAACTCCCGATGTTGATTGTGAAGGCTGTTGATTAGAGCTTTCATCAGTTGTCGTGAAGGTCGTCAAATTGTAACCTTCAGCGATCTACGTGAAAGTCTTTAAATTGTAGCCTTCTGGAAGTCGTCAGATTATAACTTTCATCATCGATGTTTGATGGGGAATCAGCTATCTATTGTGATTTTTAGACAGCCTACAACTGTTAAGAAATAAAAATCCATTAAGTGAATCGATTCAAGTTTGCTTGGATTAGTTGGTGTCTAAGGCAATGTTTAGGGGTTGCGTAACGCGCTCTGCAAGGAACGATGTACTTAATTGATCTTTAATCAACCTCTAGTACTATCCTTACCTGGCTAACTATCCGGGTAAAACTTTAATCTTTTCACTTTAGGAGTTTTTGGTTAGGAACTGGTCTAGTTAAGTTTCTGGTCAAGTGGTTTTAACAATTTTTATCATATCCTTTGAAAAAAATAAAATTTTTGAATCAAATGTAATAATATTTATGAAATCTTCCCTCACCGATCTCGAGCTACACCTACGGCTATAGGCCTTGTTCGGGTATGGAGGGTATGGTTGTTTAGTTAAGTTATTTTATTTATAGCTTTTTACAATCATATGCAATATTATTAATTTATTACATATCATTCGAGATGGTTTTTCCATATAAATTAGCTTAGACATCATATGTTTATATGATTATATTTATTTGATAATTCTTATAATTCCATATGGAACATTTCATATTCAAGCATGTATAAGAGAACTAGAATTATGAGAATAATCAATATTCATAAATTTTAAATTTGGAAAGTCTCTTTTATAGAATACAATTTTTAAATTTGGAAGGTCTCTTTTGTAGAAAACCAATTTAAATTTGGAAGGTCTTTTTTGTAGACAACCAATTTAAATTTGAAAGGTCTCATTTGTAGGCAACATATTTGCAACCTCTTATAGTAGAAAAATTTAAAATTTATGCATATGAAGTATGAAATATACTTTAAGATATGAAATCTTATTATAAGGTTCTCTTGAATGCTTTGCATGTAACTATTATTAATTTTATTCATGTATGTGTATATGCATGCATGTAAAGATATAACTGCAGTTTTTTTATTTCCACATTAGTTTAAAATGTTCAGATATTAAAGGCAAATTCTAATCTGAACAAACCCTATGAAAGAATCAATTTTATAGCTCTTATTTTGACTATGGGGGTGTTTGGTTGCACAATTTCATAGAAAAGTTTTCTCAAAATATCTGACAATTTGTAATTAATTTTTTTTATAGATTTTCGTAAAGTGTGTTTGGTTCAAAAAAATTTATAGAAATGTTTTCTATAAAGTACCAAAAAATACAAAAATTTACATAAATCAATTTCCTCTCAAAATGGACGGAAATCATCCAGAAATCTGACACCACATTGATATTTTTCTATAAAGTTGACACTTTTCTATAAATTTAGGGGGTGTTTGGTTCAATTTCTATAAATTATAGGAAATCTTGCTATTTTTATAACATTATGGGCTATTTTCTTATTTTGAACCAAACAAGCAAAGTAAAAAAAATAAGAAAATTGGTACTTTTTGACTTCTCAAAACTTTTCCTATAAATACAAGGAAATCATATTTTGTGCGGAAAACATTTCCTATAGTTTGTAGAAATTAAACCAAACACCCCTATATGTATAATGCTATCTCTTGAGATTTAAGAAAATGATTAGAGTTGATATAAATATGCTCTGTCAACTAATATGTCTAGTTACAGGAGATGTGATGAGTCAATGTCCTGAAAAATCAAATCAAGAGGTCTATCTTATAACTTCTATTTATATGATGAATAAAAGTTATATTGAAATTAGTCTATCAAATAATAAAAATTACTATTAAGTTCTCTTATCATTGTAAGTTGTTTCAAATTAATCCCTCATCTTCCTACTTGTACTCTTGCATGGAGAGACTAGTTTTAAAATAACTTAACTAGAAGGGGACCTAAAATCAATTTCAACAATATGAAGGGCTAATTTAAAAATAAGTAACTTGATAAATATATACAACACCTGCTAGGCAAAGTTGTGATTCTAGACTTTGTAAAGCCTGGAAAGAATCTTGATAACCATTTGACTAAGAGATTATCCAGAAGTGTGGTTCTGGATTTATGGAGGGGGTTGGGGTTAAGCTCATAGATGAGGTCACTAACAGCGACAATTCAACCCTTATTTGGAGATGTAGTCCCAATGTTGGTTCAATATGGTAGAAACAAGTTGGACTAGTGACGCTCGTGTGGAGCATCGACCAAGATATATTTATATATCATTATGTAGCATCTGCTACTACCCCTTCTCTATGATGACGATTCTATTATGATATAGCTGGTTAGGCTGAGTTTTACTCTTAATAAGTCCAATGTGTGTATTGCAGAGGGTATAATATCCAGCTATAATACCCTTGAAGGACTTACTTACGTGAGAGAAATCATGATGGCCGCGGTTGGATGGGCTGGGCTAACCCCTAGAAACTTTCATGAGTCGGTTATTGTGAGCATGACATTTAACGCTCAACCCGCTTTGCTCAATACATGAAGACGTATTGTGTATGTTTTCATCAATACCTGGTACAAGGGTCTTAATTCAAGGCCTAGTCCATTATATCCCTCAAGTGGCAATGAACTCACTAAGGAAAGGTTCAAAGCTGAAAGGTACATCTCCCGAATTCATGATACGAAATGTTACCCAACCTATATATATTTTTTGTGATTTATTGATTTATTTATTATTTTTTAAGTTTTTAGTCAATATTGCCTTTTGGGGGGACTGTTGGATATTTTGTTGAAAAAAGTCAACTTTGCTTTCATGAATAGTAATAAGTTTTGTAATCACAACATGTTTTAATTAGAAATTTAAAAATGAGCGTAACGGCTATACATTATGGGGAATATTATAAAAATTAATGACGAACATTACCGTATTTAGTGCGGGTTTTGTAACGGCTCTGAGGCTCCGACCCTATATATAGAGCCCTCTCATTCTTGTTTCTACACAGAGCAAAAGCCTCTTCTTATCTCCTCTCAACTAAGTCTCTCTCTCTCTCTCTCTCTCTCTCTCTCTCTCTCTCTCTCTCTCTCTCTCTCTCTCTCTCTCTCTCTCTCAAGTTTCAGTTACAGTTTTATTATTTACTTTTGGGCAATTCTCTTCATCTAAGCAGAAGCTCTGTTCTCTCGTCCGAGTACAGAGGCCGACCGCTTCCATGGGTTTTTACCGCTAAGGGAGGGGGATCATCTGTGTCAGGGCGATAGGCGAGTCCTCAATCTTCTAGGGCAGTGTTTACACGACTGCTCCCGTCAGGCCTGGTATTTTCTAACTTAAACTATTATATTATTTATTCCAGAGTATTTGTTTACTTTATTCAGATTTATCTGCATGCTATAACCCTTAAATATTGGTATATTCCAAACAATAAGCTCATTAAGCTTTCATGCATACATCTGTTTCTCTTATCCACAACTGGTCTAATGATCGACAAACTTCAAGAAATGTAAATATTGCTGTATTTTGAAATATGTGTGTATTTGAGTTCATGATTTTGTATTGCCTTCAAGATCATAATGTGTCCTCATATGTTATGGGCATTGGAAGAAATCTGTGTGTTCAGTAGAGGAGACCAAAGATAGGGCTTTTCTCTTGCCTAATTTTTGTCACTCACAACTTTAAAGTAGACAGGTCATGTTTGCTTTGTTCGAGTGTTTGTTTTAAAACAAAATGAGATGATGACTAATTATCAATAATAATTGTGTATTATGCTTACCTATATACATAATTGAATGGAGGAGATGACTCAAAATGGAACTGAATATAGAAAAAAATAGGATTCATGTAGCTTCCCAGAATTTTGGGCTAAAGACTCTGTTGTTGTTGCTGCTGTTGTTGTTATAAAATCGATTTATAATTGGGATCATGTATTTAGAACGTTGAACATCAAGGTCCTTCTCATGCAAAAGTCGAATGCTTCTTACACTTTCTTGATTGAAAGTATTATGTTACTTGAGATGGGGACATATAGTAGGATTAATGTTATTGAGTTGTTGTGCTTTTGAGACCTATTGGATATATATAAGTTAGATAGTTCGAAAGCTTGAATTTTTAATTTTACTAGTTAGATTACACGTACAATGCATGTGGTCGAATATCATGGTTATTTAAATTGATAAAATTAAAAATAAAAGACAAAATAATGTTTTTTGCGGGATTGATTATCAACATAATAATCTCTCTTTCAAATGAAATATTGCCATTGTTTCTTCCAATCCAGACTATCGCTACGTGATCTGCTATTTGTGAGTTATAAATACATTGATCTAGTACAATATTTTTGTTTATTAGTATCTTGAAGTCTTTAAAAAATGGGTGATCATTCAATCCGCAAAGGAATTTTGCATATGAATTTACTTGTAATATGTTCATTAAACTTTTAGTTCTGGTTTGACTCATATTCACATTAATTTTTAGTTGTGGTTTCACTCATATTTATATAGTCAATTGATTAAACATATTAAAATTATAATGATCACAGTTAAAATTATATGTTGGGTTTATATTAAATATAATTTATAAAAAATAGTACATTTAAAGTCAAAAACCTTTTAGCCACTATATAGATTGTTTGAAAGTTTTTGTGTGTATAAATTATAATGCCTAGGAATAGTGATGTGCACACTTAACTATAGCCTAATATATCTTAAGAACGACTTACTCTTCAATATCATCATTAATTGATGTATCTATGCATTAAAAAATCATTGAAAAATTGTAAACTTTGGAGGGGTAATTTGCAATGTACTAAACTTTAATTTTTTTTTTTGTAAATTTCAAATCTAATAGATTTTTAATTAGTTATGTTCTTTTTAAAAAAGTTATGGGTAACATTGACCATGAAATTTTTTCCTAAACCTATACTTTTAAAGGGAGTATGATATTTTTTTGTAATTTTTTTATTTTCTAGGGGTTGCTAGTGATTTTATATATTCATTTAGTGTCTATAGGTTAGAAATTCTCATGGTGTTTTTTTTATAAATTATGAATATTAGGGGTTTTTTATAATTTTTTAAACTTATAGGCCTTTTCTATAGATTGTAAATTATTTATAGACTATTTATAATTTCTATATTTTTAATTTACTAATGAGTTTGAAATTCTCATAGTGCTTTTTGTAAAATTTGAATTTTGAGTGTTTGTTTGTAATTTTTGAAACTTTAAGGGTGTTTTCTATATATTATAAATTATGCAGGGGATATTTGTAACTCCCATATTTTTAATATAATATATTGTTAGGTTGGCAATTATCAGGATTTTTATAAATTTTACAATCTTGAGGGTTTTATCTTGCAATTTGTAACAAGTTAAGAGTTTTATTACAAATTCCATAAAATTTTGGGGGTTGTTTGTGTTATTTTTAGGTTTTTATTGTATTTATATGTTTGAAATTTTCAATATGTTTTTTTACAAATTTTGAATTTTAGGAGTGTTTTTACATTTTTTAAAACTTACAATATACTTTCTCCAATGTCAAAAACTTTTATTTTTTAGCTAGCATATATTTTTTCAGATTTCTCTCTGAATTGAAATAAGTAAAATTTATAATTTTCATGATGTTTTAATAAATTTTTAAATTTGTAGGGGTGGTTTTGTAATTTAAAAATTAGAGGGTATTTTTTACAAGGTCTAGGAATTGAAATTGTATTATCCTGTAGCTAAATAAACAAATATAATTTAAAAGTAATAATTTAAATTCTTAAGTGTCTAATATTCGTTCATGCGAGAAAGTAAAGTAATCTATGGTCTGTATACTTATATAGTCAATCGATTAAACGCATTAAAATTATAATGACCACAGTTAAAATTATATGGTGGGTTCACATTAAATATAATTTATAAAAAATAGTACATTAAAGTCAAAAACCTTTTAACCAACATATTGATTGTTTAAAAGTTTTTGCATGTATAAACTATAGTGCCTAGGAATAGTGATGTGCATACTTAACTATAGCCTAATACATCTTAAGAACGGTTTACTCTTCAATATCATCATTAATTGATGTATCTATGCATTACACTAAAAACACAACGAAAATTTAGAAAACTACAAAAGAAATACCCTTAAAGTTTTTAAAATTGTAAAACAAACACCCTAAACTTTTATAATTAACAAATACACAAAACTATTAATAATTACATTAAAATCCAAGAAACTACAAAAAATCATTGAAAATTTTAAAACTTTGGAGGGGTAATTTGCAATGTACTAAACTTAAAGATTGTTTTGTTTTTGTAAATTTCAAATCTAATAGTTTTTTAATTAGTTATGTTCTTTTTAAAAAGTTATGGATAATATTGACCATGAAAAGTTTTTCCTAAACCTATACTTTTAAAGAAAGTATGATATTTTTTTTGTATTTTTTTATTTTTAGGGTTGCTAGTAAATTTGTATATTCATTTTAGTGTCTATAGGTTAGAAATTCTCAAATTAGAAATATTAGGGTTTTTTTGTAATTTTTTAAACTTATAGGTCTTTTCTATATATTGTAAATTGTCTATAGACTATTTATAATTCCTATAGTTTCAATTTACTAATAAATTTGATATTCTCAGAGTGTTTTTTTTATAAAATTTGAATTTTAAGTGTTTTTTTGTAATTTTTGAAACTTTAAGGGTATTTTCTATAAATTATAAATTATGCAGGGGATATTTGTAACTCATATATTTTTAATATACCGTTAGGTTAGAAATTATCAATTTTTTTATAAATTTTACAGTCTTGAGGGTTTTATCTTGCAATTTGTAAAAAGTTTAGAGTTTTATAAATTTTAGAATTTTATCTTGAGGGTATTTTTTACAAGGTCAAAAAACTTTTAGGTGCTGGCTAGCATATATTTTTTCGATTTCTCTACAAATTAAAATAAGTAAAATATTTGAATTATATCAAACATATCACCTTTATCCAATAGCATGTTAAGTCTCATTTTGGATAGGATAAATAATTTAATTATAAATTCAAAGAAGATAAGAAAATTAGAATAGATTAGGATAACAATATAATATTTACAAAAATTAAGGGTAATATTGACCATGAAAAGATTTTTCTCAACTCGTACTTTTAAAGGGAGTATATATAT
>BQKN01006266.1:0-11823 GCA_022839385.1 Asparagus kiusianus | reverse complement strand
GACTCCTCAAAATTTGGTAACTTCAACCTCATTAACAACTACTTATGAATCCAATCCAACCCATTTCATGAATAAAATGTAACCAATTAACAACCAACAAAACTACTTGTCTTCCATGACTTGGATATCTGACCTGTCTTGCTTTGTCAGCAGCTTTATCCAAAAAGACTTCTAGAGCAAAAGGGCCTGCGGAATCTTGTAAGAAGACAGTGCCCCCGAAGAAAAAAATAGGAGTATATGCTATTTCGATATAAGAATCATTCTACAATGAATTCAACGGTTCCAAAATAAATGAAAGAGGTAGGTAGAATTAAAATGGGATCCTTGTCTAAAAAGGGATATGGCGAATTACTAAGATTTTGTTCTTTGATATAAAAGATTCAAGTTTTTGGTTGGTCAGAAATTAAAAATAATAATTAATACATACATATATTTTTATATATTATTTATATTAATATTATTTATATTATATAAATAATATAATATATATTTGTATTGTAGTATTGTATCTTATCGCGTCTGATTAACTAGTTGGTGAGGCAATAGCTTACCAAGGCGATGATCAGTAGCTGGTCCGAGAGGATGATCAGCCACACTGGGACTGAGACACAGCCCAGACTCCTACGGGAGGCATAGTATACTACGATGTGTGATTTGATCGAAATTTGCATTTTACAGATTCAGACTAATAAACTGTCATCCCATTCAATCTGATTTGAATTTCATCTCATCGATTATTGGAATCGCTCCTATCAAAAAGAGTTCCTATAACTGGACAACTCCCCGAAAAGTAAAAAAAAGAAAGCATTGACTTCCCTCCCATATCTTGCATCTATAGTATTTTTGCCCTGGTCGGTCTCTCTCTCCTTTCAAAAACCGAACCTGCGGTTTTTGATGCATACAAGTATTTTTGTTGGAACGTTGATACATAACTAATGGAATGCTTATAGTGTCCCCATCACTTGAGAAAATGATCTTATGAGCATCAGTATAAATGATCTTATCTTTGTTCATAATGGTCCGGAATAATAGTATCATTGGAGTAGATACACAACTCGCTTTAAATACAAATACAAAAAGCCGAGTCAAGTAGTAGCACTGGCACGTCACTCGGCTCCCCGGCTCACTTCGGTTGCCATTTCTCCTTGGGCGCACGTCTCAGCAACACAAAATGAGGGTTTGTTCGTTTTGAGACATTATGGCTTTGGGGTCGACTTCGGTAACAAAGAAGGAATCCATAAAAACTTGAAAAAATGTTGGGTTTATTCAATCAATAAAGATACAAAAAGCAAGGTTTGTCCTTTGTTTGTTGGTGGATTCCCACAACAAGAAAAAAGATAAATAAATAAGTATGAATAGACCGAGAAAAGAGTAAGCATCCTGCCTTTGATTTCCTCCTAAATGCTGTCTTGACCCACAAATAGGAAGAATCCTAGAACAAAATGAGAAGTAGCTAACCAACTTCTAGGAGAGACATAATTGACTGCATTGATTTCGGTAGCTACGCCACCTATAGAATTTAACGGTTGTTCACGTAACTCCACTCTCTGCTTGGATTACCCATTTGTGAAAACTCATCGGTTTTACAAAAATATGCACGAACATGAACTTGTTAAAACTTGATTTTGACAAAACAATTTCAAACAAGTTTGAAACTTCTTTTAAATGGATTAATAAACTTTATAAAAGATGTTTATCAGTTATAATCAAGTCTTTAATCCATAAACAAGTTATTTTCCTAAAAACGTATAATACGATAAAAACAAAACTTGTATGTGTGTAGTTTGAGCTTTAAAGCATTAACACACATAATATAAACATAAACTAATGTACCCAAGATGAAAATCTTCATTAAGCTTGATCTTGGTTTGCGGGGATGAAGCGATATAAATGTTAACTTGAAATGTGATGGTTTCAATCCATGTTCCTTCCATTCTCCAATGGATATGATCGTGTAAGCGCAAGTCCAACCAGCCTCCAACAAATGATTGTGTAGATTTCCTAACAAAACAAATCGCAAACACATGACAACATTGTTAGGAATTATTTGTAAAATCATCAAAACAAGATTAGGGAGTAGGCTTATAACCATGAGGCTAACACCCTATAGGTATTCTAACAGTGTACACAGACATTAGTCTCATCACGATCTCAGTGCGTAACATAAGTACGAGATGACCTACCACATAGGTATCCTAAGAGACCATATAGGTATCCTAAGAGACGACTCACAAGCCTTATCGCACCCCCGTGCAGACGGACTGCTAGATAAAGCATCCAAACCTGACTCAATGGCCTGTACAAATGGAATATCGACGCACTACCACACGTAGTACAGAACTGAGCTCATCAACGATATCCATCTCGTGTATAAACTGTGTATATCTGGTATATCGATGCACTATCCCATATAGTATTAAGCTGTGCTCATCAACGATATCCAACATGTGTATAAACAATCACTAACTCAAATATAATCGGATTAAAACTCGTCATAATCTCCTTCAGGATACCCATGTGTGTGCAACGACACTGTACTTGAGTATTCGTGAACGTACATGTAAAGAAGTGCGGCTCGAACCTGTTAGACCATAGAGGGGGGTGATTAGGGTCTTATGCTAATCTAATTCGATTTTATGTCAATTAAAACTTATTAATAAATTATTCTTACAAGATAGATATACAATATGTTACAAGCAAAAATAAGTAATATGTACAAAGGGATATATCCTAGCAATGAGATATATGGTGACATATATGCAAGGATATATAAACAACACAAGGGTAAACAATCTAAACTAAAGATACAATTGTGATATGGCAATATAAATAATACAAATACACAATATGATCACGGAGTTCGGACCTTCCGTCCTACGTCTCCGCTCCCAACTCCCGGGGAGAAATTCACTATCACAACCTGGTTTTCTACGCTTATCCGAATAACGTTTACACCTCACACTCGGTTTTCTAGCTAACCGAAAACTTTACAATCACCACTCTTGCAATCCCACTCTACACCCTCTCAAGTGTTGGTCACAAACGTGTCTCCCTCAAGTGTTAGGAATTATAACCTCTCTCTAGGTATGTTACCTATCCCACTCCTTTTGGGAGGATCCTCGACTCACACCACACCCTTCTCTCGGTGTACAAGTGTATTACAAAGTGATCTCACAAATTACGTATGAATACAATAATAGTTGTTCTCTACAATGGATGAGAACTCAATTAAGCACAACTCAATATTACAAACTCTCACAGCCCCAATTATACTATATATGTAAATACTATAAGCTCAATGTGGGTGTGTAACAATGAGAATAAATAAAATTTAACTCAAGAAGAACTAGCAATAAAATTGATATGAAATACAATAGTAAAAATGCTAGGAAGTTGAGTTAAGGAAACTTCTCTATAAACACAAAGAGAGAATGATGAAATATTGAAGATGAACTCCTCAACAACTGATGTAAGCTCCTCTTTGTAAAAGCAAACCCCAAACTTAAAATAAACTAAACAAGCTTAAACCCTTGTTAAACTTTTGTTTAAAAACTTCTTGGATACTTGAAAATAGTTATGGCAAATGGGTATATATAGGGAAGAAGAAAACAACCCAAAAAACCCACTAAAAACAAAAATCAGCAAGTTACCGTTACTGTGCAACGGTAACTTCGACGGTCGACCGTGATGGTCGACCGCGAGAAATAAAACTATAAAACTACTCTCTGGACTACAAATGGTCGACCGTGTCAGTCAACCACACTGTAGCATGGCCGACTGTAGCGGCCGACCGCACTGTTCACGGACAGTTTCTGATTTTGACAGATTCTGGAATTATGTGTATCTAACTTTGTAAAATCAATTAAAAATAGTAAATCAACTCCAAAAATCATAAAATTTTGAGGAAATGTTATCGACATGTAGTTAAACATGTTAGAGAAAGAATTTCTAAAATATCATTTCCCAGTTGAGAGAAATAACTATTTGAACACAGATATACAGTTTCTAAAAAAATGCTAAAAACTTGGTTTTGTAAATTCAATTGAAAATAACAAAACAACTCCAAAATTAGTAAAACTTGGGAAAATCTTTGTATATATGAAGATAAACATGCAAACAAAGAAATTATTCAAATCACATTTCCCAATTATGAAAATGTATCTGTTTTGTAAAAACATAGACGAACAAGTGCACGAACATAAGCTTATTAAAAATTTGATTTTGTAAATTCAAATAATCATAATAAATTAATTCTAAAATTTATAAAACTTTGGGAAACATTTATAGACATGAAATTAAACATGTTAGAAAAATAATTTCTTAAATTGAATTTCCCATTTGTGAAAACTCATGTATTTTGCAAATGTGTCCAAAACATGAAAATGTGATATACATGAAATTTGATGTTTTGACATAAACAATTTTTGAAACCCTATGAAATAATTTTAGAGACTTAATAAAATTTGTATACAATGATTGTTAAGTCCATAAACCAAAACTTGTGTATATATATAACTATATATATATAAACCAAATATGTGTGTGTATATATGATTGAGTTTAAAATACTAACACACATAATATAAAATCTACACTAAATATACCCAACCTTGATAGATCTTCGATGAGCTTGACTTGGTACACTTTGCGGATGAAGCTTGAACTTAATCTTTAACTTTGAACTGCGTAGGCTTCACTTCATAATTCCGCCAACCTCCATTGGATATGATCGTGAATGTGTAATTCTATCCATCCTCCAACTTGCTATTTGTCTACAATAAATAAATAAACATAAATACTAGACAAACAACATTAGTGATAACTTGCTTGTTAAATGTCATCAAAACAAAGAGACCAACAATCTCCTCCTTTTTGATGATGACAAATAATTTACAAAAATGATATATGCATGAAAGAAAATAAATATACAATATTATAATTATTATGTGTTAGACCCTAGAGGGGGGGGGGGGGAGGGTGATTAAGGTCTTATGCTAATCTAATCCGATTAAATGCTTAAAAACTTTTCTCTTGTTTAAAACACTCTCATAGTTAGGTGGAGAGCTGAAGGCAATAGGGTATTTATACCCACTCAAAGCTCAGCCAAAACCCCCAAGTGAAAGACAAAAAAAAGCTCCCAGAAAACAGCTCAGAAAAAATAGCCGTTGGAAAGCAACGGATCTATTGGCGGTCGACCGGAAGTTCTCGCGATCGACCGCGATCCAGGTTCCACATTGAGAAAACGCACAGAGACTTCTTCGGTCGACCGGTGCGGTCGACCGATGGAAATTTCTAGCACTCGGTCGATCGCGACGGTCGACCGACAAACTCTCTGCTGCCTAGTGAAGAATGATCACAGGTGCGGTCGACCGACAACTGATATATGAAAATCTTGTTTCTGAAAACTGTTTGCTGATTTTAAAACCCTGTTTAAAAATATCAAATAAATTCCAAAAAATGATTGTAGACATGATAATAAACATGCTACAATGACTGGTTTCCAAAAAAGACTTCCCAAATGAAAAATATCATCATTTTACAAAATAGTCCAAAACATGAAAATGTAAACACATGAGTTTGATGCTTTGACCTAAACCAACTTTAGAAACTTTACAAAATAATTTTATAGACTTGAAGAAAGATGTAAACTATTGTTATGAAGTCTATAAACAATGAATGTAGTATTTTATCAAAATACACATATAATGCACTAAAACATGATTTCATTGAACTAACTAAAATTGATATTGATGAAATCATATATATGCATATAAGTATGAAACAAAAATATGTTTTCTAATTATATTCAATTGTTTCATAGTAAAACTTGAAAACTATCAAACCAAAACATATATGTATATATATAACTATATATATATATATAACTATATATATATATATATATATATACAAAACCAAAACGTGTATGTGTGTATATGATTGAGCTTAAAGTACTAACACACATAATATAAAATCTAAAGTAGATTACCCAAGCTTGATCTTGATCTTCATTGTAGCTCAACTTGGTACACATGCGGATGAAGCTTGAACTTGGATCTTGAACTTGAATTGCAAGGCTTCAACCCGACATTCCGCCAACCTCCTTTGGATATGATCGTTAGAGCACAATTCCATCCATCCTCCAACAATATTGTTTGTCTATAGTAAATAAGAAAACACAAATACTAGACAAACAGCATTAGTGGTAAATTATTTGTTAAACATCATCAAAACAAGAAGGCCAACATTATGCATATAAACAAGAAAGGCTATAATCATAATATTTCTCCCCCTTTGATAACATCAAAAAGGGGAAAACCATAAAGAATGAAGAGAGTGAAAGTTCCCCCTACATATGAGTATGGGTGAGTATAAAACAAATATAGGAATTGCTTCCCCTATCAAAATGCCATATGGAGTATATGAAATAAAAGATCATGGCAAATATGTAAGCAAGCATAAATAAAAAATATGCTAAATATCACTCACATACAAGAGATAATGAGAATATATATAAATATATCAAGATGAACATAGTGTCTCATATCAAAAAACATAAAAACCATGTATAAGAGTAGATTTATGAAATCAAAAGAAAAGGAACATGAGAATCATGTAAAATATTTTCAAATGAAAATAAATCAACCAAATGAAATCATAAATCAAATTTTAAGCCCAAAAATGATATTTGATCAATAAAGAAATTTTTTTTTGTAAAACTTGATCAAACCATATAAAGAATATATTATAAAGCATATTTAAATTTTGAATTATCTATTTGTGCTTATATAATGAATTCAAAAGAATAAATCAAAGCAAAATTTTCATAGTTCAAAAGTAACATACAAGAATCATGAACTATGGATTTTAAAAACTAAAAATCATTTTTAAGAGTATAAAACCAAACCATCATTGATTTTCAAAAATCAAGAGAGGCAACCATATCTAACTCTTGAGCTAGTAACAACCATATAAATATTTAAGCACCCGGTAAACAAGATTTATGAATAAACACCCAATAAACCCCTGGGGGTTATATAAACACAAACCTATCCTCAAAAGCGAAACTAATAATCATAAAAACAAAGGAATTGATCAATAAAAATTGTTTTCATGTTCAAAAATTTCAAAGCATAATTTTTAAAACCAAGAAAAAAGAAAAACAAAAACACTAAAATTCTTGGTTTAAAATCAAATTTATTTTGGTACCCAAGTAATCTTGGTATCAAAAGGTTTAGGGACATGACCCCTATCATTTAAGCTCAAAGCCCTAGGGTTATGAACCTTCTTGGGCGCATTTAGTGCATGAACACGATCAAAATAAAAATTATATAAATGACCTTTCCGATTGCAATAAGTGCAATGAAAGAGACCCATTTGATTTTGTTGACCAAGTAACAGTGCACGAGAATCATTTGCAAACATTGATGGTCTTTTAAATTCTTTTTGCAAATGAGAAACATTATAAAAAAGGTGGTCTTTTTGGAACATTTTGCAAAATAGGAGCTTTTTGCATATCAAAACACATTTTAGCAAGATGTCCAAACCTACCACACACATCACATTTAAAAACACGTGGTTTACTAGAAACATTTGGCAAACGTGGTTTTCTTTTCAAATCAAAACAATATTCGGCCAAATGACCAAAACGATCACAATGATCACACATGAACACATTAACATGCTTATGATGAACTTTGTGAGAATGAGCATGTGAATATGTAAGTGTACAAGATGGAGAAGCTACATGAGATGCATAAGGAGCATTATAATTCTTATGTTTGTGTGCATCATAGCAAAATTTAGCTAAATGACCTTTACGACCGCAAATAGAACACTTGTAAACTTTACTATATATGCGTGCATAATGAGTAGATAATTTTGACTTAGACTTAGCACACATATCCATAAGCTTCTTATGATTATTAATGCATGTTTTCAAAGTTAAATCTAAAGATGAAATACGATTATTTACAAGATTCAAATCTTCATTATTAGACACATATGCATTTTTATTAGAAGTAGAACATAAATAGTCATTTATAAAAGAAGCAGTATCCTTTTTTATGTTATTTACTTCTAACTTGGCATTATCTCTTTCATGAGTTAAGCTAGAAATGGATGAGGTCAATTTTTCATTTTTCAAATTTAACATATCATTATTTTCTTTAAGTAAGGTATTTTCTTTTATAATGATATTAAATTTGGAACCTAGCAACTCATGATCGGATTCTAAATTAACATGCTTGCTTTGTAAGTCATTAAAATCTTTATGCAATTTGTTATAGGCATGTAACAATTTTTCACTAGCACAAGCAAGTTCATCACTAGATAAATCATTATCGGGTTCGGAACCGCATACCACACTAGGGCTAACGCTTAGTGGTCGTGTGCATGAAGAAGCTCCAATATTACCTGATGAAGAATCCGCCGGAATCCTTTGGATCTCCTCCAAGTTACCATGATGTGCTTCTATAAATATCCACAATTTGTAAGTACTATCAAAATGAGCAAGCTTGTTAGAAATAGAAGAATCAAGTGCATTAAGCATATATTCTAACACAATCTTGTTCATGGTAAACAATCTTTTGTCATTTTTACTCCACTTGGATTTCTCCATAGTTGGTACAATATAAGCATTATTAATAATTCCCCATAAATCAATATTTTTAGATTGCACAAATAGTTTAAATCTAGAAGCCCATTGTGCATAGGGAAAATTAATGAATTTAGGAGCAACATTTGATTCATAGCCTAACAAAGGTGCACAATTCATGTACATGATAAATATATATATGTGCAAGCAAGACAAATGAAATCTAAACAAAGATTAGCACAAAAAGATAACTTGGATCTTTAACTCAAGACGATTAGACCTTAAATCAAAGAGCACCAAACTCTGATACCAATTGTTAGACCCTAGAGGGGATGGGCGGAGGGGGGTGATTAGGGTCTTATGCTAATCTAATCCGATTTTATGCTAATTAAAACTTATTAATAAATTATTCTTGCAAGATAGATATACAATATATTAGAAGAAAGATTAAGCAATATGAACAAAGGGATATATCCTAGCAATGAGATATATTGTGAAATATATGCAAGGATATATAAACAACACAAGGGTAAACAATCTAAACTAAAGATACAATTGTGATAGGGCAATATAAAGAATACAAACACACAATAGGATCACGGAGTTTGGACCTTCCATCCTACGTTTCCGCTCCCCACTCCCGGGAAAAAATTCACTACCACAACTGGGTTTTCTACGCTTACCAGAACAACATTTACACCTCACACTCGGTTTTCTAGCTAACCGAAAACTTTATAATCACCACTCTTGCAATCCCACTCTACACCTTCTCAAGTGTTGGTCACAGACGTGTCTCCCTCAAGTGTTAGGAATTATAACCTCTCTCTAGGTATGTTACCTACCCCACTCCTCTTGGGACGATCCCTGACTCACACCACACCCTTCTCTCGGTGTACAAGTGTATTACAAAGTGATCTCACAATTTACGCATGAATACAATAATAGTTGTTCTCTACAATGGATAGAACTCAATGTTACAAACTCTCACGACCCCAATTATACTATATATGTAAATACTATAAGCTCAATGTGGGTGTGTGTAATAATGAGAATAAATAAAATTTAATTCAAGAAGAACTAGCAATAAAATTGATATGAAATACAATAGTAAAAATGCTAGGAAGTTGAGTTAAGGAAACTTCTCTATAAACACAAAGAGAGAATGATGAAATATTAAAGATGAACTCCTCAACAATTGATGTAAGCTCCTCTTTGTAAAAGCAAACCCCAAACTTAAAACAAACTAAACAAGCTTAAACCCTTGTTAAACTTTTATTAAAAACTTTTTGGATACTTGAAAATAGTTATGGCAAAGGGGTATATATAGGAAAGAAGAAAACAACCCAAAAAACCCCTAAAAACCCACTAAAAAATAAAAATCAGCAAGTTATCGTTACTGTGCAACGGTAACTTTGACGGTTGACCGTGACGGTCGACCGTGAGAAATAAACTACAAAACTACTCTCTGGACTGCATACGATCGACCATGGTGGTCGACCACACTGTAGCATGGCCGACTGTAGTGGTCGACCTTACTGTTCACGGACAGTTTCTGATTTTGACAGATTCTGGTATTATGTATATTTGACTATGTAAAATCAATTAAAAATAGTAAATCAACTCCAAAAATTATTAAATTTTGAGAGACAGTTCTAGATATATAGATAAAAATGTTAGAGAAAGAATTTCTAAAATATCATTTCCCAGTTGAGATAAATAATTGTTTCAACACAGATATACAGTTTCTAAAAATTTTGCTGAAAACTTGGTTTTGTAAATTTAATTAAAAATAACAAAACAACTCCAAAATTAGTAAAACTTGGGAAAATGTTTGTATATATAAATATAAACATGTAAACAAAGAAAATTTTCAAATCTCATTTCCCAATTAGGAAAACGTATTTGTTTTGTAAAAACGTACACGAACATGTGCACGATCATGAGCTTATTAAAAACTTGATTTTGTAAATTCAAAAAATCATAACAAATTAATTCCAAAATTGATAAAACTTTGAAAAACATTTATAAACATGAAACTGAACATGTTAGAAAAAGAATTTCTCAAATTGAGTTTTCCATTTGTGAAAACTCATGTATTTTGCAAGTGTGTCCAAATCATGAAAATATAATATACATGAAATTTGATGTTTTGACATAAACATTGTTTTGAAATCCTATGAAATAACTTTATAGACTTAATGAAATATATATACAGTAATTGTTAAGTTCATAAACCAAAACTTGTGTGTATATATATAACTATATATATAAAAACCAAATATGTGTGTGTATATATGATTGAGCTTAAAGTACTAACATACATAATATAAAACCTAAACTAAATATACCCAAGCTTGGTAGATCTTCGATGAGCTTGACTTGGTACATTTTACGGATGAAGTTTGAACTTGAATCTTTAACTTTAAATTGCGTAGGCTTCACTCCATAATACCGCTAACCTCCATTGGATATGATCGTGAATGTGCAATTCCATCCATCCTCCAACTTATTGTTTGTCTACAATAAATAAATAAATAAAAATACTAGACAAATAATATTAGTGATAAATTATTTGTTAAGCATCATCAAAACAAAGAGACCAATAGAACCTTGCGAACACATCTTGAAACGGTGCAAAACAATAAAATTAGGAAAACTACACTTAGTAGTCGACTTCTAAGCTTAGTAGTCGACTACACTGAGTCTATCTAGACTCTGTAAAGACATGCATCATCATAAGTAGTCGACTATTAAGTATATTAGTTGACTACTCTGCAATAATCCAGTTTCTGTAAAACGTATCAGGGAAGGAGTAGTCGACTACTAAGGCTATTAGTCGACTACTCTGTAATATTCATGTTTCTATTTCTCAGTTTTTGATGTTACATGCGATTTTTCTCGAACTAACTTGTTTTACTTTACATGGAAGCCATAGGAAAATATCATAATCTTCTAAAATTAATTAACAGAGGTTAGATCACATGATTTAAAACTAATTAGGGTTAACTGTAAAACCCCGTAATACTGAATGTTGTGAGATATAATAATCACTAGTAGAAAAACGACCAAACTAGACGGAACAATCTAGACGGAAAAAAATTCCGTCTAGTTTGGAGCAAACTAGACAGAATAATTCCGTCTAGATTGTTCCGTCTAGTTTGGATCAAACTAGATGGAAAATGTTAGACCCTAGAGGGAGGATGATTAGGGTCTTATGCTAATCTAAT
>BQKN01006258.1:0-10741 GCA_022839385.1 Asparagus kiusianus | reverse complement strand
CAAGAAAAGGAAAAAGTAAAAGTACTAAAATTCTTGGTTTAAAATTTGTCTCAAATTATAGATAACTAAATATCAATACTGAACTAAGAATAAACAATCTAAATAGAATTAATAATTAGAAACTCACAACATGAAACCAGTACGTCGAGCAAAATAATCCGAACAAGAAAACTATCATATATATACCATATGTCTCAAATTGTGAATCGCTAATTATCAATTCCAAACTAGGAATAAAGTAAAGCAATACAAGGAAGTAAAGTCATCACAAAGCTCTGACAAAAAATATCTTCCACTATCCTTTAGAAGATAATGTAAATAACTGCATATAATCCCGCGTACTTACATGAGTAAAGTACCTTGGTCATATATAACTCAGTGATGAGTCATGTTCATAATGGCATCCACCAAGACTTAGGCTATCAGATAATTATCACAATGCAAATCCTTACAAAGTTTATAATTCATCATATTATCACATGAGACGGACTACTAAATCGGTATCCTAAAAGTGTACATGGCTCATTAGTCTCATCGCATCAACGTACGGGATGAACTACCAAATCAACGCATCCTAGGTATACGACTCACAAGCCCCGTCGCATCTACGTGCGGGACGGACTACTAGATCAAGCATCCTAAAACCCAACTCAATGGCTTATACTAATAGTATATTGGTGCACTATCCTAAGTAGTACTGAGCGATTCTCATCAACGATATCCATACATGTATATAATGTTTAAATAACCCATATCCCAAGTGTGGTTGAGAAAAATACTTGTAATAATCCTCTCCAGGATATCTGTGTGTGTGCTACAATACTATTCATGTATGCTTATGATTGTACGTGTTTCATCGTGCGGCTCGAACCCTACACTCACGATCAAACGATGCAAAAACAACCACTTAAAAATAAAGAGAACACAGGTCGGTCGACCGCCCTTAGGTCGTCGGTCGACCGAAAGCAACCGTGCACACAATGTGCACGCTCAGGGCCTCACCGGTCGACTGGCTAGTCTTGGTTGATCGACCGATCAGAGAGTAAAACACAAGTTCAGGTTTCTGATGGTTTGTATTTTGTAACTTTATTTAAAAACTTATTTTTATCAACATGAGACATAACAAGATTAAACCTTTCATAATTACTTAACAGGGATTAACTCATCATGATATAACCACTTGAATTAAACTAATTAGGGTTTAACATTCTAATTAATCAAAATTTCTCAAATAATTTTATTTATAAATATGGTTAAGTAAACATGATAAATTCTAAGCATTGAATAGAGATAAATTCGTTTAAACATGCTCACATCACTTAGGTATCATCAACCTAGGGTTTAGACCTCTTTAATTAGCAAAAAAACTCAAATAATTATTAAACTAGGGTTTAAATATGATTTAAGCATGATTAATAAGTTAAAAATGAAATTAAATACAACCCTAATAATCATGATCATCAAACTAATATAAACAGCAACTAAAACTACAGATTTTCACATTGGTTTAAAGATTAACATCATAAACTAAGATTTTAAAACATCAAGTTAAGCTTAAACAGAAGATTCATCAATTAAATATATTAATTTTTGAATGAACTATAGGGAAAGGTTTGGTGGAAGACGATATTGCCTCAAACATCATGTTGAACTCCTGAACACGTGCGTGGAATATCCCTCTTCACCAAAGTCGTAAAATCTCGCCTTCCTCTTGACAAACACATTAATAACTCTCCTAAATCTCACAAATTATGATTAAGGTTTGAGAGAGGGGAATAGGGGCTACTAGGGTTTAGAATACTAATGAAAAAATATGTTTTTCATGTGTAAACATGTCTATATATAACTACAAACCCGAATCAAAACAGCCCAAACCCGAAACAGGAAACCAAGTTAGTCTGGGAAAATAGTCTTCAGTATTTTAGCTGTAACTTTCACGTCTGACCTCAGAATAAGGTGATTTAAGATGCGTTGGAAATATAATACCTACAACTTTTATCTTTTGAGTTTTTCTAGATTCGAACTCTATCAGTGTATAATGCATATATACTCTTAACTGGTTATTTTTCTAGATTTCTTCTTTGTGCATGTTTAACCTTTGTATACTCTCATATATGCTCTTAATTTATCTCAAATCAATTGTTAGCATAATCATTCATCCATAAATGATATTCATCATAATTAGAGATCATTTATCAATATATTTCACACTATTTTCCAAAATTCACGGGTTTTATAGTATGTAAGGTTGGATTAAGGATAATACCAATCGTTTAATCTGTTTTGAACCCATTTTTAAGAAGTGGATAATCGTAATCCACTGGTTCTTCAAAATATGTGTTACCTAACTAGGAATGCAATCCCATCTTGCATTAAGCTACCCAAAATTAATGGAACTAATTTTGAGCTTAGACCGTATTACATAAACATGCTTCCAAAATTCTTAGGAAATAAAACCGAAGATGCTTATATCTTTATCTCCGAGTTCGAGGAAGTTTGTCTTATGATTAAGATTAGAGAACTATTTGAGGATGTGATCAAGCTTTCATTTATTCTATTTGCTCTAAAGGACAAAGCCAATAAATGGTTGTATAGCTTACCCACGAATTCTATCTCAACTTAGAATGAATTTGTTACCGCTTTTCTAGAAAAAAAAAATTCCCTATCCACAAAACGATTAAGCAGCATTCAAAATTTTAAGATTATTCTGGGGGAGCCATTTTAAAAGTATTTTGACAGATTTAAGGATCTTCTTATTCAATGTCCTCACCATGGTCTTGAAAAATTATAGTTATGCCAAATAATTTATGAAGGATTAGATTATTCTTCAAAAACTTCCTTAGAATCATTGTGTTAAGGGGATTTCATGAAAAAAATGTTGATGAAGCTTGGGAATTTTTAGAGAGTTTATCTGAAAAAACCATGCATTGGGAACAACGTGATGACAAAGTTTTATCAATTCCCCAACTCAAATCCGGTGGTCTGTCCCTAGAGATAAACATTACCTCTAAAGCAAAGATGGCTATAATCATGCGTAGGATAGAAGCTCTAGAAATCAAAGAATGAGCCCTGGTTCAAATCAATCAAGTTTCTGCCTCAGGTTGTCACAATTGTCTTTCTCCTACCCATGTTTCAGAAGAATACCCTCTCTTAGGAAATAATCAATAACTAGGTTTAAAGTAGTTGCTCCCTTCCCAGATAGACTCAAGCCTAGGTAACACTCCTCTCAGGAGGAGAAGATCCTAGAAACTTTCAAACAGATTAAGATCAATATTCCACTCTTAGATGTAATCGAACAAATCCCTTTTTATGCAAAATTTTTAATAGATTTGTGCACTAAGAAGAGAAGAATCAATGTTCCAAAGAAAGTCTTTTTGGCTGCTAATATCAGTGATATGCTGTTCGCGTGGAAAACCGTTGCTTTCTTCATTGTTGATTCCATTGTCATCTTAAATAACAGCTTTTTGAGTTACAAAGATCCGATCTTTTTATAAGATCTGGTTACAATGAAAATCAAAGAAAACAAAAAAGATTACAACTTTATTTCCTTATTTGTCGAACAAATCGCGAGCTCCTGTTTTGCGGTCGCTCGCTTGCGTGGGTTGTTTGCCTGCGCCGGGGGTTGATCCGTTGACCACCGTACGATCTAGATCCGGTCGGATCTACGCAGTATGACGAGTATTATTTCACTAAGAAAATAATAGCCGAGGGGGATTAGTTCACCAAGGAACAAATCGCCCAAACCTCGGGATCAAAGACCAAGCTTTGATCCGGAGTACGCCTGCGTAGATCTGAGATCTGGTCCTCTCGAACACCTACCTTTTTTGGCGTTGACGATCGCCGAGCACCAGATCTGGATGAGCGAGTCCTCGAAGTCCTAAAGTTGAGATCTTTTTAAGTTCTGAGTTTCCAATCCAGCAGGGCTTCGCCTCTCCAAAATCCAACCTTTTCAAATGAACAAGGGGGGCCTATTTATAGGCTACCTTCACTGTGCCCCTGGCACAGGGTGGCCGGCCACCTTGGTGGCTCGGCCACCGAGCCACCTCAAGGTGGCTCGGCCACCGAGCCTCCTTGGTGGCTCGGTGAGCCGACCTCCAGGTGTTTGTCGTTTTGTCTCTTTGTGCCCGTTTTCCGGTTCTACGGTTGATTGGTTTGGATTCGATTCGTTGACCTGATTTGGCAGTAGATCCGCTTCTGAGTTCGAATCCGAAACTGATCTTGACTCGATCGCGATTCATCCGAGTCCACTCTTGGTTGGATGACTCGTTAATTCCTCAACCCGTTGGCTTGATTTCACACGCGAGTGGATTCATTCCGTTGTTTTGCGTGCGGTTCGTCAGCTTCGTAGCCTCGTTAGTCCGCTTCGTCGCGTATCGTTTGGCTTCGGTGTTTGCGGGCTAACGGTCATGTTCGGATACGTCGCCCGATGGTCTGTTTGTTAATCAGCGTCGCCGAGCTGTGTTAAGGGACCTATAGGCAGTTTTATACGCCTACAGATACCCCCTCCAAAGTTTTCCAGCCTCTTTCTTTTATAGAAGAGTCTGGAATACTTTGGATATGATTGTCCCCACCTTCAATCGGTATAACGGGGCCTTGGAATGGCTTCTGTTCTTGATTCTTTCAATCCTCCAGGCTATTCGGTGCTTTGTCGAATGCTTGAAAGGGTTCCGGTGCTGCATTTATTGTCTGACCGTCTGTCGGAATTTTGAACTTGAAGTCGATTCTTGATTTCCTGACTTTTAGCTCGAGTTTGCTGTTTCAACACAGAACTAACCATCGGTCGTCGGCATTAAATCTTCATTTACAACGCGTCGTCCGGCGTTTGAGCTCCTTGGTGACGCGTTGTCCGGCATCTAGGCTTCATTACAACGCGTTGTCCGGCGTTTGACACAGTTTATACTCGTACGTCTGCTAGAGTATACACAGTTTAAGCTCTTAAGGAATTGGAGCGTGGCAGATACTTGAGTCACGAGACCAATTTATAAAATTGATGCGTCAATGACTCGTATTTATAGAATTTTTGGCAAATTCTCAGCCATCAACGGGTTTGATAAGCCTTTACCGACTACCGTTTGAGTCGGGCTAGCATGCAGATTATTTAAGTCCGTTCCGCATGTGACGTTAAGCTAAAAGAGTTAACCCTTTTAGTACTACGATATTAAATACGTAGACTTCGTCTTTCTCCTGTGAAAAGACTAAACAGCGACGTGTATGAGACGTTGACTTAGGATTTTTGGCAAATCCCCAGCATGCGGATTATCTAAATCCGTTCCGCATGTAACGTTGCGCTAAAGGAATGAACTCCCTTAGACTTTGTGCTACGACTTCGAATACGTAGACTTTGCCATTGTTACGGGAATAGGCTACCCGGCAACATGTATTAGACGCTGACTTATCCCTACTTAGGCTTCGGGATAAGATACCCCAGAATCAAACTCTGGTGTCTTTTTCTGCGGAGAAAGACTAAACCGGCGACGCGTGTTAGGCATCGGCATATCCTTTCTTAGGATTCAGGATGAAATTCCTCATGCGTGTAAGGCATGGATTTTGGTGTTATTAATAACAACCTGCCACAATGTTGAATATGTGGGCGGGTGTTCTTTTTAACGGTTAAGAACTAACCGGCAGCGCGTGTTAGGCGCGGACTTATCCTTGCTTAGGTTTCAGGATAAAATACCCCAGAATCGAATTCTGGTGTCTTCTTCTATGGAGAAAGACTAAACCGGCAGCGCGTGTTAGGCGCAAACTTATCCCTGCTTAGGATTCGGGATAAACTTCCTAGAATCGAATTCTAAATTTTTGGAAAATGATTGGTGTGGGAAGGAAGAATTTTATATTCTATTCCCCGAACAAGGAAGGAAGAATTTTATATTCCATTCCCAGTTAGAAAGGAGACTCAAGGTGGGATCTCCACCTCCAGAATCCGGAAAGGTGAAACTAAGAGTGGGATTTCCACTCCGAGAATCGAAAAGATTCGGATAACCCTAACTGTCGGAAGGTTTGATTACCAAACTAAAGATGAATTTCTCGTTTATCGAGAATGAATTGTGGTTTTGGCCCTAACTGTAAGAAGGTTTGACCAAGCGGGAGTTTGAGGTGACTCTAACTATAGGAAGGTTTGATCACTTGATTTGAAAGTGGACCTCTCGTTCATTGGAGGAATCGAGAGGGGATTTTGGTTGTGGTCCTAACTGTAGGAAGGTTCGACCAAGTGGGAGGTTTAAAACGATCCTAACTGTAAGAAGGTTTGATCGCTCGATTTGTGGGCCTCTCATTCATTGGAGGAATCGAGAGGGGATTTTGGTCGTGGTCCTAAGATTTAACCAGGTAAACGTTGGGTTTAGTGCTTATCATTTTATTTGTAATGATCGGGTTATCCCTAAGAAAATTATATGTAACATTCTTTCGGGAACTTCCCGTTACGTGAATTATCCACCCCCAGCTTTTCTTGCAAAACTAGGTTTATCATTGTATTGGCTGCATGATCGGGTTATCCTTAAGAATAACACGCATGGCACTCTCCAGGAACTTCCCGTGGAAGAAAGGAAATAGTTTAGACTCGTATACTCTTCGGAGTGTTAAGACGTAATTTATACTCTTATACTTATCGGAGTGTTAGGAAGCAGTTTATACTCTTATACCGGTCGGAGTATTAGGAAGCAGTTTATACTCTTATACCGGTCGGAGTTATGCCTGGATTTGTTGGTCATGCATCTCTCTCATAGTCTGCATGGCCATCTGCATTTCGAACTTGAAGCTCTCTTGCTGTTTAGCCATGGCTTCTTCGAGCATCTTGGCCACTTGTTCCGCGCTTATCATCAGCGACTCGCGGGGTTACCCCTCACTGGACACTGTATTATCTGATGCGACCACAGAGCAGGCATCCGACTCTTCACCTTCTGAAGGTAGTTTTGTTCGAACCCTACCATAAGTTCCTCGTGCGATGGCTCCAGACTGCAGATGGGTTAGACGCCGGGATGCTTTCAGAATCGACTCGAGATTATCCCGTGCCGATGTCCTTTTGCTGGTCATGTTAGCGGTGACCCTCGGAAATTCTCCATCTTCAACCACCGTTCTTCTTTGCCGGAAACGCTTATGCCTTGGTTTTGGCGTTTCTGTACTGAGCCTTTCGAACACAAAAACTCTCTCGGGGACTGCCTTGATACAGTTGCACTCAGACAGTACCGCCCGAATGAGCTTTGAACAAGGGCACTGAGTTTCGAGCCTTCGAGGGCTTCTCTTTCTGGATTTGCTCGTACCCCCGGCACGATAGTACAGCTCGTCCGTTTGAAAGTCAGAGCAACCTATCGTGTGTTGGCACGATTTCCCAGGTATAACGTCATCGTCATCGGACGACAACGTTTCCTTCTGAGGATGAATTGCCTTCTTTGGGCTTTAAGAGTCACACGTCTCGATACACGCCTTTGTGTGTGTGAATTCTCAACAGGCTCCTGAACTTCAATACGCAGTGTAGTGCGCTTAGTTGCCCTGATTTGATCATGTTGAGGGTTGCGGCGACCCCCAGCATGTTGAATCATTCGGGACTTCTTCATTGGCCCCAAACATTCCTGGACTGGAGCTTTGCATTGTCCATCGGGAAGTAGGCCGAGGCGCTCCAAAACTGACTTCTTTCTCCGGGATGATTCTGCATGACCTCCCGGAGTAGCCATGGGAATTGTCGGCGACTTCGTTTGGTTCGCCGAAGGTTGAACCTGCTTCGAAGGCTGCAAAGGTTGCTCTTTGGCCTGAATCGCCACTTCGGACTTGGGCTTCCAGACTTTGTGGGTTGGTGGCGGCTTCTTTGCCACTTCCTTCTGCAACTTCCTACGGGCTTCTTCAGCTTGAGCCCGTGCCTGCGCTGACATCGCGCGACGCTTGCGAATGCGCTCTTCTAATGTCGAACGGTTCCGTTTAACACGGACCCATTCGTTGGTTGGCGGCTTGGAAGAGTCGCCGTTCATCAGTCGCTGAGGCTGTTTGCCTCTTGCGTTCTTCAGATCCGCATTGTAACGGATCCTGTCAACTGACTCCATGGCCTTAGCGAATTGTTTCGCAAGGCGTTGACGCTGCCTTTGGCGGGCTCTCTTCGAGAGAGTCACCACGCCCTCCGTGGCAGAAGGGTTGGCCAGAGCAGATCTGACCTGGTTGGAATTTGGAGGAACTTCACCCGACGCAACTTTGGCGTCAATCGGGGTGAGGTCGTCGTTGGTAGCTTCAACTTCTTCGTACCAACGAACTTTTCTCCTGGAGGAGAACTTCTGGGATTTCTTGGACTTGCGGGGGGAGGTTGATCCGGATGAGGACGACAGGTACTCCTCGAACTTCTGTTGGTCGAACTCGTATTCGACCTCCTCCACGACCGGGATTGAGATCCGCGGCTGCGACGCTCCGATCTCTGCAGCGAGATCGGCGGCTCCCACTGTGGTCGCCAGATTGTTCGCGTGGAAAACCGTTGCTTTCTTCATTATTGATTCCATTGTCATCTTAAATAACAGCTTTTTGAGTTACAAAGATCCGGTCTTTTTATAAGATCCGGTTACAATGAAAATCAAAGAAAACAAAAAAGATTACAACTTTATTTTCTTATTTGTCGAACAAATCGTGAGCTCCTGTTTTGCGGTCACTCGCTTGCGTGGGTTGTTTGCCTGCGCCAGGGGTTGATCCGTTGACCACCGCACGATCTAGATCCGATCGGATCTACGCAGTACGACGGGTATTATTTCACTAAGGAAATAATAGCCGGGGGGATTAGTTCACCAAGGAACAAATCACCCAAACCTTGGGATCAAAGACCAAGCTTTGATCCGGAGTACGCCTGCGTAGATCTGAGATCCGGTCCTCTCGAACACCTGCCTTTTTTGGCGTTGACGATCACCGAGGACCAGATCTGGATGAGCGAGTCCTCGAAGTCCCAAAGTTGAGATCTTTTTAAGTTCTGAGTCTCCAATCCAGTAGGGCTTCGCCTCTCCAAAATCCAACCTTTTCAAATGAACAAGGGGGGCCTATTTATAGGCTACCTTCACTGTGCCCCTGGCAAAGGGTGGCCGGCCACCTTGGTGGCTCGGCCACCGGGCCACCTTGGTTGCTCGGCCACCGAGCCACCTCAAGGTGACTCGGCCGGCCACCTTAGTGGCTCGGTGGTGGCCGAGCCACCGCATGGTGGCTCGGTGGTAGCCGAGCCACCTTGGTGGCCGCCAAGCCACCACAAGGTGGCTCGGTGAGCCACCAAGGTGGCTCGGCCACCGAGCCTCCTTGGTGGCTCGGTGAGCCGACCTCCACGTGTTTGTCGTTTTGCCTCTTTGTGCCCGTTTTCCGGTTCTACGGTTGATTGGTTTGGATTCGATTCGTTGACCTGATTTGGCAGTAGATCCGCTTCTAAGTTCGAATCCAAAACTGATCTTAACTCAATCGTGATTCATCCGAGTCCGCTCTTGGTTGGATGACTCGTTGATTCCTCAACCCGTTGGCTTGATTCCGCACGCGAGTGGATTCATTCCGTTGTTTTGCGTGCGGTTCGTCAGCTTCGTAGCCTCGTTAGTCCGCTTCGTCACCTATCGTTTGGCTTCAGTGTTTGCGGGCTAACGGTCATGTTCGGATACGTCGCCCGATGGTCTGTTTGTCAATCGGCGTCGTCGAGCTGTGTTAAGGGACCTATAGGCAGTTTTATACGCCTACATATGCTCTCAAAGCCCATACCTTTAAAACGTAAAGATCCAGGTTGTCCCATATGTCATTAGTAATGCCTGTATTGAGCGCTTTTAGACTTAGGGGCTAGTATCAATTTGCTTCCTTATTCAGTCATTAACTAGGTGTAGGTAAACTGAAACCAATTAGATACACATTACAATTAGCTGATAGATTTGTCAAAGTCCTCATGGGTGAGAGAGAGGGTTTTCTGATTAAGGTTGGGGATTTTATTTTTCCAGTGAATTTTGTGGTAATGGAAACACGGTTTGTTTCTAATCCAAAGGGATAGATACTCGTCATCTTAGTAAGACCATTCTTAGCCACTTCTAATGCTCTCAACAACTGTAGAACTGGTCAAATGAAGCTGTCCATTAGGAATTTGATTGTTGATCTTAACATTTTTAATCTAGGGAACTAACCAAATGATCAACCTCTAGAAATAAATTATATTCAAGAAATACCACTAGAAGGAGAAGAGACTGAGTCAGATCTTAGGTTAGAGAAAATCTTTGGTGAGGAGCTGAAGATATTAGAAAAATTAGATCAGGTATTTCAGAACGAGAAAACTATGTTAAATACATGCTTCTTTAACCTAGCTTTTGAAGAACTCTTTGTTGATGAACTTAGATTCTTGGAAAATAAACAACAACCAAATTTTTATACCTCAACCTTGAATCTTGGGGTTGAGGAAATTTTTAAAGAAGAATTAGTTGTTAGAGGACAAACATTCATAAATAAAGAAACTAAGTTTAATAAGAAGCTTAAAACCAGTGATATCTACCTTCAATTGCTCCAAAAATAACTGAAACCTTTGGAGAATGTAGAATTTAAACACGTCATTGATTATATCATTTTGGATTTCTTTAAAATAATTTTTAACAATAATGTAGGATTTAATGTAGAGTATGAGCTTTTTATGTTGAATCTTTCATTCTACATTTTTGTGTTTTGTCTCATAATAAAAAGAATTTATTATTCTTTCAATTTAGAGTTTCTTGTTCTTTTATAGCTATATATATGTATATATGTACATATATACATATATATATGTACA
>BQKN01006254.1:0-10077 GCA_022839385.1 Asparagus kiusianus | reverse complement strand
CCGAGCCCCTCTAGGTGTTAGGTTTGGTTGTTTCCCGTCTTTCGGTTCTGTCCGTGATTCGGTTGTGTGATTTGACCCGATTTGGCAGTAAATCCGGTTCCTGATTTGGCAGTAAATCCACCTCTGAATTCGAGTCCGAAACTGATCTTGATTCGATCGTGATTCATCCGAGTTCGCTCTTGTTTGGATGACTCGTTGACTCCCCGAACCGTTGGCTTGATTCCGCACGCGAATGGATGCATTCCGTTGCTCGCGTGCGATTCGTTGACCTCGTCGCCTCGTCACTCGATGGTTTGTCGAATCACCGTGCCGAGCTGTGCTAAGGGACCTATAGGCAATTTTATACGCCTACATTAACTTTGTGAGTTTCATCCGGCAGATCGTCGTACAACTCGGTTATATCTTTTGTAGGATTTACCGCCAAAAGATCGCAGATAGCTTGTCCTTTAACTAATTTTTGCTGCTTGAAATGCAAATCATATTAGGATAGGAGTAAGGCCCACCTGGCTAAACGCTAATTCATGGAGGCTGGTTGGGTCATGAATACTCGAATTGGGTTTACGTTGGAAATGACATAGATCGTCTGTCCAACTAAATAATATCGCATTTTCTGGCTTGCGAATACTAGGGCGAGGTATTCTTTCTCGATCATTGGATAACGAGATTCGGCTCCGACCAATGTATGACTTCGGTAATACACAGCTTGTTCGTGACCGTCGTCTTGTGCGAGCAATGCACTTAACGAATGGCTCGTCGCTTTGACGTAAATCAAAAACGGTCTGCCCGATTTTGGTGCAACGAGAATAGGTGGATTCGCTAGATATGTTTTAATATCTTCGAATACCTTTTGACATGCTTCATTCCAAATGAACGACACACCTTTCTTTGTGAGTTTAGAGAACGGTTGACATTTTCCGGACAGATTCGTATAAACCGACGAATATATGCCAATCGACCTTGTAACCCTCTGAGTTCTTTAAGATTTCTCGGGGGTTGTAATTCATGTATCGTCTTCATCTTATCAGGATCGATATGAATACATTTTGTAGTGACAACGAATCCAAGAAATTTACCGCTAGACATTCCAAGGAAGGATTTAGTCGGGTTCATCTTCAACTGATGAGTCCTCATAAGATCGAACATCGTCTTCAAGTCGTTAATGTGGTTGTTTTTATCGTGGCTTTTAACAACCAGATCATCAACGTAGCATTCAACGGTCTTCCGAAGGTGCTCTTGAAAGATCTTCGTCATTGCCCGTTGGTATGTGACGCCGGCGTTCTTCAAACCGAAAGGCATAACCGTGTAACAGAAGACGCCAAGGGGCGTTCTGAATGTCGTGTGCTTTTCATCGTCTGGGTGCATCTTGATCTGATTATACCCAGAAAATCCGTCCATAAATGACATTCTCTCAAACCTACATGTATTGTCAATAATGACAAATGTGATTGGCAGAGGAAAGTCGTCTTTAGGGCATGCTATATTCAGATCTCTAAAGTCAATACAGATTCTGATCTTCCCGTTCTTTTTAAGGACTGGAACAATATTGGCCAACCAATCAGGATGTTGTTCTTCTCTGACGAAGCCCGAATCAATCAATTTCTTAACTTCAGCTTCTATTGCCTCCATAATTTGCGGACGAAACCGTCTTTATTGTTGTTTAATGGGTTTAACATCCGGTTTAATGTTAAGGTTGTGCATTGCTACATCTGGGTCAAGTCCCGGCATATCTTCGTAATTCCAAGCGAAAACGTCGATATACTCTCTAATAAGGGCGATTAGTTCCTCTTTCTCATCCGACGGAAGATCACCGCTAATAAATATAGGTTTCGGATTAATCTCGTCACCCATATTAATTTGGACCACTCTATCCTCAGTAGGAGGTTCTCTTTGTTCAAATCGATCGCTGTATTGAACATTCATGTAATGTACCCAGGGATCTTCCTAAGTGGATAATTGATCATCTTCTTTTGTAGCAGAAGGATCGACTACAGTCATGTTTGACATTAATCTTTTGAACGTTTCTCCGATGCTAGTGTCAGAATCCCAAGTTAAAGTATCGGATGAATACTCACTTTTATTTGTTAGCTGATTAATGATTTGACCACAATATTCATCATCAGATGACGAGACGTAACCCAAACCCCTTCTATAGCTGTAGTAATTGTCCAGCTTTCCTTTTGATACATAGGTGGTAAGGGGTGGAACCCTGACACCTTGACCAAAACGAAGACCTTCACCAAGTGTAAGGTCATATCCTTGTTTCCTCATATAGTCACTTTCTTGTGAACTGTACCGAGAGAATTGTCGTCCGGGTTCTTCATCATCCGAATTAGTGTTCAAGAAAAGATCTGGAGTAGGGGATGGTTCCCCTTTTCTAAAGACTATTTCCTTTTCACCCTCTGTCTTTGCGGGTAGGATCATAGTTATTCCGAATGAATTTTGGATATGTTTCATCGTCGTACAAGACGAACGAAGTGGCATGTGTAGATTAGGATCATCATACAATTTCTGCATTACATTATCGAGATGACACGAGTACTCTAAATCATTATTTATTATTTCATCGGTAAGTTGTCAGTTACAACTTTCATTCGACGATTCATCACCGTCAAGATCGATTACAAGAGGTTCAATGTTATTTAGTACAAGACCTTCACTATAATCGAGCCCAGTTTCGGTATCAGCTTCTTCTCTGCTGTCCGTACCATGGGCCGATGGTTCAGTATCGGATTCGGCACCATAAAGAAGGGAGTCAGTAAAATAATTTTCTAACCCCTTAAATAGTTACTTATCCGCGACCACCGTCTTGACTTCGTTATTAGTGTCAACATATTTCAGACACTGATGGAGGGTGGAGGGAACTATGAGATTACTGTGGATCCATGGACGACCCAACAACAAATTATAAGAAGTCTCTGCATCGATCACATAACAAGTGACCTCTGACTTCAAGTCTCCGAGTTGACACTTCACCCAGATTTTTCCCAATGGCCTTAACCCACTAGTATTGAATCCGTATATAACGATTCCCGTAGAGGCTAACTTGTTGGTGGGAATTCCTAGGTGGTACATCAACCGAAGTGGCATGATGCTAACAGCGGAACACGGGTCAACTTGGATCCGATTAACAACGCTTGAGCCAATATATCCGGTGAAATATAGAGGCCTATCATGCTTTGAATTCTTCACTTGCATGTCTTCTTTGGTGAAAGCAATGCATGGGAATTTTGTGGCTGCTAGATTGCAATGCTGAATCGATGACTCTGGCTTTTCAAGGGTTAGCTTAATCTGAGTGAGAAATACCTCAGAGTCAGCTAATGCTTCTTGTAAAGCTTCTCTAGTATCTTTCGAGAGGTGTAAACTCATACAGCGTGATCCTTGCTAGGATATTAGCCAACTGAGTCATGACATCGAAGCGGTATGGAGTATTCGAGCTTTTCGGATTATCTCGTCCGATCGGTCGATTGAAATGAGACTGCTTCGGAATTTGAACCTCTTTATGTTAGGGTTCTTTTTCTTTCTGTTTAGCTGGTTGTTAAGGTTTTCCAGCAGCCACAGGAGGAGTTGTAACTACCCCCAGTTCTGCAAGGGTTTTAGCGTTTGGGTTAGAGGTTTCAGGATACTTATAATGGTATTCGTTCCCACCCCTTGTAGCCAACGATTCTTGCTCTTCCTCAGAAAACGGTAAAGCTGGAATTTCTTCATCATTCTTCTCAGGAATTGTCGAGGCTCCATAACAGGACTTCTCTTTTCCCTTGCCTTTTAATTTCTTCTTTGACGTGGATATCGTCCATTGTTCATCTTCAAGCAAATCCGGATGAACCCAAAGGATTTCGCCATTGGGGGTCGTGTGTGACACAAGCCCTTTTTGGCGCTGTCCATGAGGGTCATCGTTGATGGTTTGTATTTTGACCTTTGATACTGGCTCAGCTTGAAACCAGGATAAAGGAACTAAACCGAAGCTAATAAATACTGCATTTGCACCTACTTTCTTCTCTTTTGGTTTTGGTGTCACGATACCAACATCGATTAAGGTTTGTATTTTGTCTTTTAAGACATAACACGCCTTGGTAGGATGATGAACCCTTCTATGGTATGCACAATATTTCGGGTCATTAGTCTTCTTTGCTTCTTCTTGATTTGTAACCGGTGGAAGTTTGATCTTATTGTTATCCAATAGATACTTGAAGATGACCGGAACTTCATCGTCTTTGAAAGAATATTCTTTTGGGAATCTGGGTTCCAAAGCTTTAGGCTGCCTCGGGGGCTGCTGATTTTGCAGTGGTGCCAACTGGAAGGATGACTGTTACGGTTGTTGTTGTTGCGATTGTTATGATGTTTGATGAGCATCAACAGCAGCTGTGGATCCTCTCCCTCTGCCTCGAGGGTTAAAATTTTATTTTTGAGGGTTAGCTGGTGGCTGACCCCTCTCCAACATCTTTCTCTTGAGAAAACGTTCAGCTTGTTCGCCTCTCACCTTCAACTCTTTCCATGTTTTAGAGGGCACCACCCCCATGACTTCTAATACATCTAAAGACAATTTATTATGACATGTCTGAAGAATGAACTCTTCCGTGAGTGGATCTCGACAGTTTACTGCTTTGTTCCGGAATCGCTTGACGAAAACATCAACAGACTCCCCACCTTTCTGCTTCTCGTCTAGTAAAGTGCCGATGGAGACTTCCGTATCATCATCGAAGAAATTAGTTAAGAACAATCATTCCATATCATCCCAGCTAGTTATACTCCCTGGCTTAAGACGGCGGTATCAATCGAAGGCGGGGCCGCGAAGGGTTCCTACGAATGACCGGACCATCAAAGCTTCATTTCCGGATATTGCACCGAGATGAGACTTAAAATAAATCAAGTGTTGAGTGGGCGAACCCCTGCCATCAAAAGGAGTAAAGTTAATCAAACTAAATTTTGGGGGATAAGGAATCAGGTCTCACTCCCTTGGGTACGGATATGGAATGCATGTTTTCTTCACTTCATGAGCTGTCATCAAAACATTGACTTTGCTTTCAAGGTCTTGCATCTTCTTGTCCTCTTCCTCACTCTTCTTTAAATAGATTTGAGGAGGTTGAGTAGATGACTTAGCCGAACCGCTTCCCGAATTGTCTTTATCAGAAAGAGGGTCAGCAAAGATGGTTTCATCCTCGTCATGGTTATTAGTGACCTCGGTTATACGTACAGGTATGGCATTATGCTGGCTAGATTCAGATTTTTGACTCGACTCCGGTTGGTGTTGTTGAGCCTGCAAATTTCGCATCTGCTGCATCGTCAACTCCATTTCGATTTTGATTTCAGCTCTGATTTCTTCGCATTGTTTAGCTAACGCCTCCTGTAGTATCTGAGCTAATTGGTCAGGTGTAATCGCCAATGATTCTCTGACTCATCCAACACTGGATACTGTATCATCCGAGGCGACTGCAGAACAGGTATCTAAAAATTCCTCGTCCGAAGACAGACCTTCATGCATTTTCTTGTAGTCTCGACGTCGGTTAGCCCTTCGTTGTAGCCGTGACATCCTTTGGGAAAGACCCTGCTCAACTCTCCCTCCTGGAGAGAAATCAGGATCCGGGTTGATTATATTTTGCTTTCCTCCGCTGGTCATATTAATAGTGACCTTCGGAAGTTCATCTTCTTGCACAGCGGATTTCTTTTTCTTGAAACGTCTCATCTTGGGTTTTGACATTTTAGTGAAAAGTCTCTGAAACACAGAAACTCTTGGTGGTTCAGCTTTGGAACAACCGCATTCTGTCAATACAGCTTTAATGAGCCTTTCGCACACGCAATGAGACTCTGTTCTTTGAGCAACCCTCTTTCGCGACTTATTAGTTTGATAGTACAGCTCATCATTATCATGATTCGGGTAACCTATCTTTTGTTTTTGAACCTTGTTGACATGCACAGGACGACTGGTTGTCACCTCTGGGCGATCCAAGGTTGTGTATTTAAATTCATCCTTCTGTGGGGATAAATTATTTACAGGTCCTAGACGGGAATGAATTGATATCTTCCCTTCTTGCGCCTGTTTTGTTCTGACGGGAGGATATTTATGACCCCCAGCATAAGAAACTATCAAGGGTTTATTCGTCAGATATGAGTGTCCCTTGATTGGAGTTTTGTCTTTCTCATCAGGTAAAGGACCGAGACGATCCGCCATTGTGATTTTGAATTTTGATAAGTCAGGACTGATCCAGGGCTTCACTGGTGATGGAATAGGCACAGTTGTAGTAGACGGGCCAGGATCAAACGTCGATGGAATCAAAGAGATGGTCTTGTGAACCTCTTCTTGGCCGCGGCAGGGTGTGATGACGCGGTTGGATGATGTGCCGCGGCAGAGGAGAGTGTCGCGGTTGGAATAAGTGTCGCGGCGGTTGTGACTGTCGCGGTCAAAAGTCTTGCCGCGGTAGTATGGACTGCCGCGGTCGAATGAGGAATTTCCCTGATTCAACTCCCAAGTATTTTTGGTTTTGGGAATCCAAACCTTGCAGTTCTTTGGTGATTTTTCAGACACCATTTCTTTCTTCCCTTCTTGCTTTTGTTAACGAAGGGCACGATTACGAGCGGCGTTTATACGACGCTTTTGTATATGTTCTTTGAGGGTTGAACGTGTTCTTTTGACGAGGGTCCATTCATCCGTTGTAAGTTGTACAGAAATGTGAGTGTTCTGTCATTGAGGCAACTGGTTCACTTTATGCTTCCTCGACTCTAGGTCCGTATAGTAATGGACCCCGTCGGTTTGTTGTAAGGCCTTGGCCAATTGACGAGCACGGCGCTGACGTTGTCTCTGACGAGCCCTCTTCGTCAGCACCGGTAAGTTTTGATTCAATGATGCCTTAACTGGTGAAGGGTCATTAGGAGCAGATGTGTTGCAAGCAGAGTCCTTAGCAACAATTGGGTAAGGGTCTTCACATGTGGCTTTCACCGAAGTTGAAGACTGGGTAACCTTTCTGGAAGACGAAATCTTCTTGCGCTTACGAGGTGAAGAAGATTTTAAGGATGAGGATGACAGATACTCCTCGAACTTCGCTTGATCGAATTCGTATTTGATCTTTTCATTGATCACAATCTTGATCGGCTGCGACACTACGGCCTCGGCAGCGAGACCGTTGGCTTCCACTGTGGTCGCCAGTTTGTTTTCGTCGAAAGTTAGTTTCATTATGGAATTCATTATATCTTCGATCGATTACAACAAATTCAAAAGAACTAGCCTTTTTTACAAGACCTCTCTTACACAACAAAAGAAAATTACAACTCTCTGAAAAATAACACAGAAATCGTTTATCAACTCCTATTTTGTGAGACTTTGCCTGTGCCGGGAGTGCTTTGGCTCGTGGACCACCAAATCACAGATTGTGAAGGGGTTTAGGTATTCTTTATTCGTTTATGGAAGTAAGAATTTAAAACGAATATCTTATCGATGTAAGATGTTCACTTTTCCAAAGATCAAGTCAGAGCTTGGATCTCTAGGAGTCACTAGAACCAGTTCTAAGAAATGAAGACTCTCTCCAATTCAACAAAAAGCTTAAGCTTCTTTGCTCCAATCTGCTCCATGTCCTTTGCTTCGTGTCTAGAGAGGTATTTATAGGGATAGAGGTGCACAATAGTGGCAATGGAGGCAAAATAACTGATCGAGTATAGGCTCTTTGGGCGCGTCAGTCTATGCTGCCGCGGCTATTGGCGCGTCAGTGTAGACTGGCACGGCCAAAGAGACAGTTCCAGCCACGTTCCATCATGTTTAAAATTGTCCTCCCACGACTTTTAACCACTTTTTTCGTGGTTTAACTGCTTGTCCACGTCAGCACATGTTCTCTTTTTAATATGCCGCCACATGGACCTTAAAAACTGTCAATAATTTACATAAGAGGCTACTTTACCATTTGCGCGTCATTATAGGCTGCCGCGCCTTACGCGCGTCACCATGGGCTGCCGCGCCTATACGCGTCGCCTGTCAATGTATTTTGTCACATGTATGCATATTGTTCTCTTCTCAGTCTTGAGTTGTATTTGGATATCTATGAGCATTTTTGACGCCTACAAGTTTAAAATATAAATTAAAAATAAAAGGTAGTTTCTATAAAATAAAACTACTTTTAAGGTGGTTTCGGGGCGATCCTAAAATTTATGTGAACTTGAAAATGAAACAAGAAGAGCTAGTACCATCTTTTATGATATAAGGCCCTCAAATCTTTTTTTTATTAATAGACCCCATGTCTAGTTATTTCTAATTAAGAACCAAAACCTTTTTTAGTTGTTAAAATAAATGAAGACTTCTCAGCGGAAGTAATAATATTAATACTTGAACTTTGCAAAGTATATCAAGCACTAAACAGCAAACAAAATAGGACAAAAGTCACAATGAGGTAATACTGAACAATAACCTTAAAAATGAATACTTTTCGATTCTTCTAAAAAATAACTAACCAAACATTAATCTTTGATGATGATAATGATATATGACACTAAAACTTTCAAAAGCTTTAAAACTCGGCACTGAGATCCTTGACATTGCCCTCAAGTCTCTGATGGAAAGGGGCGACCGAGGTCTCGGCAATCAGTTTGCCATCCTAGAAGATGGCAGCCCGGAGTTCATTCTTGGTCTTCTTGTGAGGGTTTCGGACTGTGACGTTGACGCTGAAGAGGACGGAGGAGGAGGAGAAAGAATCTAGCTTACTAATAGAAAAACGAGCAACTTAGACGGAAATTTCCGTCTACGTCGCTCCAAATCCCGTCTAGGTTGGTTCATCTAGACGAAATTCCGTCTACTTAGGTCCGTTTCTTTTGCTTCCATCTAGATTGGCTCAAACTAGACGGAATTCCGTCTAGGGTGATCAACCTAGACGAAAATCAACCTAGACGGAAGTAAGAAATCCGTCGAGATTGGCAACTTAGACGGAAATGGCAACCTAGACGGATTTCCGTCTAGGTTGTTTACCTAGACGGATTTCCGTCTAAATTGTTAACCTAGACAGAATTCCGTCTAGGTTGCTACAGTAGCAACCTAGACGGAATTCCGTCTAAGTTGCTTCGCAACAGTAAATTTTTTTTTTTTTTTGCTGCAAAGTCTACGTTCCACGCTATATAATATCTAACACAATCTAATTATATTTCAATATCAAATACAATTATATTCAAATAATACATTCACCAAAATACTAGAACGAAACATAAATTATTTACATAGACAATAACTAATTTCCACACGTCAAGGATTTATACAATGAAAGAGTTCGCGAAAGCCATGACAAATTTACAAATGTGAAGAGAAGTAGAGACAAAACAGTATTATTCACAATCAAAGAACCCAGGATCATTCATCTTAGAATAGTATACATTCTTCAGACATATTTCCTCCTCCTGCATCAATACCAGATAAAAAAATCCAAATAAGGAACAAAAAATCCAATAGAACAAACCCAAAATAAAGTTAAAAGCAGATTAAGAAAATGTTAGGCCTTCACAAAAGTTCTAACCTAAAACAAACACGACAGTGACGTTCTTGTCGATGAATACAATACCAGTAGCATCATGCAATAAATTTTACAACTTAAAGACTTGCTAACTAGCATATTGTTTAATCAAACCCCATGTCAGAGCTTGAGAAGAGGGAGGAAAATCAAATCGAGAAATGCATAGAATTACAAATAATACAAATGCGTCAACAATTTTGAGAAGCAAGTTCCAAGAATGAGTATTAGTTCAGTGATTTCCAGTAGTCTTCACTTTATCACTAGTCAAAACCAGAAAGTGCAAAATAAAAAGATAACAGAAGATAATCTAAGATTTTGTCCACTGTTTAGATCTAGTTATTTACATTCATCCAATTACGAATTACATAGCAAGTTCTTCAATTTCCTGTGTTTCTTATTGCCAAAGAAGGGCATCTATGGAAGTGAAATTTGAAGCTACTGGGAACATAATATATACATAGAGACGGATAACCACAAGACATTGATGCCTTAGTTCATGGTGCTTCAAAGGGACTGAATCATAGATAAACACAAAATTACATTAATAACTAAATTCTGTTGGGAACATGGTTAATGTTACAATATCTCTTGTATTTTGATG
>BQKN01006252.1:0-16040 GCA_022839385.1 Asparagus kiusianus | reverse complement strand
AAGAGTTGTAATTTTCTTTTGTTGTGTAGAAAAGTCTTATAAAAAGGTTGTTTTCTGTGAATTTATTGTAATCAAAAAAGAATATAATGAATTCGACAACAAGTTCAACTTTTGCTGAAAACAAACTGACGACCACAGTGGGAGCCAGCGGCTTCGCTGCCGAAGCCGCCGTGTCACAGCCGATAAAGATCATCGTCAGCGAGGAGATCGAATACGAATTCGATCAGGCGAAATTCGAGGAGTACTTGTCATCCTCGTCTTCAAAGTCTGCCTCCCCGCGCAAGTGCAGGAGGACTTCCTCTTCCAGGAACACTCTTAAGTCTGCAGTGACAATGAAAGCTGCAGATGAAGATTCTCATCCGATGGTTGCTAAGGAAACTGTCCGCAACACTTCTGCTCCACGTGGCTCCACATCAGTTAAGGAGTCAATGAATTGCTCACCGGTACTGACGAAGAGGGCTCGTCAGAGACAGCGCCAGCGCCGTGCTCGACAATTGGCCAAGGCCATGCAACAAACCGACGGGGTTCACTACTACGTAGACCTAGAGTCGAGAAAACAGAAAATGAATCAGTTGCCCCAACGGCAAGATAATCACATTTCTGCGAAGCTTACGACGGAGGAATGGACTCTCGTCAAAAGGGCCCGTTCAACTCTGAAGGAACGGATACAGAGGCGAAAGGAGAAAGCCGCCCGCGCTCGTGCTCTACGACAACAAGCGCAAGGAATCAAAAAGGAGTTGGTGTCTGAAAAGCCACCAAAGAATCGCAAAGTTTGGATGCCGAAGGTACCGCAAACATCTGTTCCGGGCCCGTCTACCGCATCAACGGTAAAACCCTGGGTTAGCCCAGATTTGTCTAAGTTCAAGATCACCATGGCAGATCGCCTTGGTCCCTCGGTCGACGATCGAGGCAAAAAACCAGTTGAGGAAAATGCAAGTGAAGCAAACAAACCATTGGTGGTTTCCTACACAGGGGGTCGTAAACACCCTCCTGTCAGAATTAATCCAGTCCAAGACAAGAGAACATCAGTACATGATCGTCTAGGACCTGTGAAAACTCCACTCCCGCAAGGGGGTGTATTTAAAAATTTGACCTTGGATCGCTCAGAAACGACAAATAATCGTTCTGTGCATGTAAACAAGGTTTCCAAACCAAAGGTAGGTTGCTCAAATCACGGCAGTGATGAGCTGTACTATCAAAAGAATAATTCGAGAAAAAGGATTGTCCGAGAAGATGAATCGCATTGCGCATGCGAGAGACTCATCAAAGCAGTTTTGACAGAATGCAATTGCTCAGAAGCTGGGGCGAAACGTGTTTTCGTATTTCAAAGATTGTCTGCGGAAACACCAAAACCCAAAATGAGACACTTCCACAAGAAGAAACCTATAGTGCGACGAGATGAGTTCTCTGAGGTCACCATTAATATGACCGGCAGAGGAAAACAACATCTAGTCAACCCAGACCCTGATTTCTCTTCAGAAAGAAGAGTTGAGCAGGGTCTTTCTAAAAGAATGGAACGGTTATGACGAAAAGCCAACCGACGCCCGAACTACAAGAGGATGCACGAAGGTTTGTCATCGGAAGACGAATTGTCAGATACTTGTTCTGCGGTCGCTTCAGACGATACCGCATCCAGTGTGGGGCGAGCGAGAGAATCATTCGCCATCACGCCAGACATGTTAGCTCAAATTCTGCAAGAAGCGTTGGCCAAACAACGCGAAGAGATCAGAGCTGAAATCAAAATGGAGATGGAGTTGACAATGCAGCAGGTACGAGATTTGCAGGTTCAACAAAGTCAACCGGAATCAAGCCAAAAGGCAGAATCCAGCAAACGCAATGCCAAACCTATACAAATAGCTGAGGGCGATGACAAAGAAGACGAAACTATCTTTGATGATCCTCCGCCTGATAAGGACAGTTCTGGAAGCGGTCCGGTTAAACCAACTCCTCAAGTTTATCTGAAGAAGGTTGAGGAAGAAGACAAGAAAATGCAGGATCTTGAGAGCAAGGTCAATGCACTGATGACGGCTCAGGAAGTGAAGAAAACGGGCATTCCATACCCGTACCCGAGGGAGTGGGATTTGATTCCTTATCCCCCAAAATATAATTTGATTAACTTTACTCCTTTTGATGGCAGGGGTTTACCAACTCAACACTTGATTTATTTCAAGTCACATCTTGGCGCGATATCAGGAAATGAAGCCCTGATGGTTCGGTCATTCGTAGGAACCCTACGCGGGCCAGCCTTCGATTGGTACCGACGCCTGAAACCCGGAAGCATCACCAGCTGGGGAGATATGGAAGAACTGTTTCTCACCAACTTTTTCGATGACGACACGGAAGTCTCCATTGGCTCGTTGTTGGATGAGAAGCAGAAGAATGGGGAGTCGGTCGACGTGTTTGTCAAACGGTTCCGGAACAAGGCGGTGAACTGTCGAGATCCACTCACCGAAGAATTCATCCTACAGACATGTCACAATAACTTGTCTTTAGATGTGCTGGAGATAATGGGGGTTGTACCCTCTAAGACCTGGAAGGAGTTGAAGGTCAGAGGTGAGCAAGCTGAACGGTTTCTCAAGAGGAGGAATTTGGAGAGAGGTCAGCCACCAAATAATAATCAAAATCAGAAACAAAACTTCAATCCTCGAGGCAGAGGAAGAGGGTCAGGACCCACTGTCGATGCGCATCAAACGTCACAGCAGCCGCCACAACCGCAGCAGTCTTCATTCCAGTTGGCACCGAATCAGAGTCAACAACCACAGAAGCAATTTAAACCATCGGAACCCAGATTCCCGAAGGAATATTCGTTCAAAGATGATGAGGTCCCAGTTATCTTCAAATACCTGCTGGAGAATAACAAGATTAAGCTTCCACCGGTCACAAACCAAGAAGAAGCAACGAAGATTAATGACCCAAAATACTGTGCATATCACAGGAGGGTCCACCATCCCACTAAGGCGTGTTATGTCTTGAAAGACAAAATACAAACCTTAATCGATGTTGGTATTGTGACCCCGAAGCCAAAGGAGAAGAAGGTGGGCGCAAATGCGGTCTCCATTAGCTTCGGATCAGTTCCCTTATCCTGGTTTCAAGCCGAATCAGTGCCAGAGGTAAAGACGCAAACTATCAATGATGATCCTCATGGACAGCGCCAAAAAGGGTTAGTATCACATACGGCCCCTAACGGCGAAATCCTCTGGGTTCATCCGGATCTGCTCGAAGATGAACAGTGGACGACATCCAAGTCAAAGAAATCGAAGGGCAAAGGAAAGGAGAAGTCCTGTTACGGAGCCTCGGCGATTCCGGAGAGAGACGACGAGGAAATAACAGCTCTACCACTTTCTGATGAAGAGCATGAAGTCTTCGCGACAAGGGGTGGAAATGAATACCATTACCAGTATCCTGAAGCTCCTAATCCTAATGGTAAAACTCTGGCAGAACTGGGGGTGGATACGACCCCACCCGTAGCAACCGAGAGACCTCAGAGAGTTGTTAAGCAGAAAGAAAAGGAACCTCAACCCAAAGAAGTTCAAATTCCGAAGCAGTCTCGTTTCAATAAACCAATTGGACGAGACAAACCGGAAAGTTCAAATGCTCCATACCGGTTCGACGTAATGACTCAGTTAGCCAATATCCCAGCAAGGATCACACTGTACGAGTTATTGCGCCTTTCGAAAGAAACCAGGATAGCATTGCAAGAAGCCTTGGCTGATTCTGAAGTATTCCTCACTCAGATCAAACCAACTCCTGAAGAGCCAGAGTCGTCAATGCAACATTGTAATCTGGCAGCCACCAAATTTCCTTGCATCGCTTTCACAAAAGAAGATATGCAAGTCCGGAATTCAAAGCATGATAGGCCGTTATATTTCACAGGATATATCGGTTCGAGCACGGTCAACCGGATTCAAGTCGATCCGGGTTCCGCTGTTAGCATCATGCCACTCCGATTGATGTACCACCTCGGAATTCCCGCCAGCAAGTTAGCCTCAACGGGAACTGTTATTTATGGATTCAATACTAGCGGATCAAGACCGTTAGGAAAAATCCGGGTGAAGTGTCAACTCGGAGATCTGAAGTCTGAAGTCACCTGCTATGTGATCGATGCAGAGACTTCCTATAACTTGCTGTTGGGTCGTCCATGGATCCACGGTAATCTTATAGTTCCCTCCACCCTCCATCAGTGTTTGAAATATGTCGACACTAATAAGGAAGTCAAGACGGTGGTCGCGGATAAGCAACCATTCAAGGGGTTAGAAAATTATTTTACTGACTCCCTTCTATATGGTGCTGAGTCCGAAACTGAACCATCGGCCCATGGCACGGACAGTGGAGATGAAGCTGATACCGAAGCCGGACTCGATTATAGTGAAGGTCTTGTATTAAATGACATTGAACCTCTTGTAATCGATCTTGACGGTGATGAATCGTCGGACGAAAGTTGTAACTGGCAACTTGCCGATGAAATAATAAAGAATGATTTAGAGTATTCGCCTTGTCTTAATGATGTAATGCAGGAATTGTATGATAATCCTAATCTACACATGCCAATTCGTTCGTCCTGCACGGCGACGAGATATCTGCAAAATTCAGCCGGGACAACGGTGATTCTACCTGCAAAGACAGGGGGGTGAGAAAGAAATAATCTTTGGGAAAGGGAATCCATCCCCAGCTACTAATCTTTTCTTGGGTAGTAGCTCAGATGAGGAAAAGCCAGGACAACGTTTCTCTCGATATAGTTGGCAAGCTAATGATTACATGGAGAGGCAAGGTTATGACCTCTCGCTTGGCGAAGGTCTTCATTTTGGTCAAGGAGTTAGGGTGCCACCCCGTTCTACTTATGTACCAAAAGGAAAACCAGATAATCATTATAGTCATAATAGAGGTCTAGGTTATGCTTCGTCATCTGAGGATGAAGATTGCCAACAGATCATCAGCCAGTTGATAAATGGAAGCGGGCATTCATCCGATACTTCAATGTGGGACTCCGACACGAGTATCGGAGAGAGATTCAAAGCCTTAATGTCGAACATGGCGACAGTTGATCCTTCTACAACTGAAGAAGACGATCAGTTGCCTATTTGGGAAGACCCATGGATGCATTACATGAATATCCAATATGGCGACCGATTTGAACAAAGAGAACCTCCTACTGAGGATAAAGTGGTCTAAATTAATATGGGTGACGAAACTAATCCGAAACCTATATTTATCAGTGGTGACCTTCCACCAGACGAGAAAGAGGAGTTAATCGCTCTCATTAGAGAGTATATCGACGTTTTTGCTTGGAATTACGAAGATATGCCGGGACTCGATCCGAACATAGCAATGCACACCCTCAACATAAAATCGGATGTCAAACCTGTCAAACAACAACAAAGACGGTTTCGTCCATAAATTATGGAGGCGATAGAAGCTGAAGTCAAGAAGTTGATCGACTCAGGTTTTATCAGAGAAGAACAACATCCTGAATGGCTAGCTAACATTGTTCCGGTTCTTAAAAAGACCGGAAAGATCAGAATCTGTATTGATTTCAGAGATCTGAATGCCGCCTGTCCTAAAGATGACTTCCCACTACCAATTACGGACGTCATTATCGACAATACTTGCGGATTCGAGAGAATATCATTTATGGATGGTTTCTCAGGGTATAATCAAATCAAGATGCACCCAGACGATGAAAAACATACAGCATTCAGAACACCCATGGGGGTCTTTTGCTATACGGTTATGCCTTTTGGTTTAAAAAATACTGGCGCCACGTACCAACGAGCCATGACGCAAATTTTTCAAGAACATCTGCGGAAAACCGTTGAATGCTATGTTGATGATTTGGTCGTTAAGAGTCGTGATAAAAAAGACCACATTAATGATCTGAAGACGATGTTTGATCTGATGAGAACTCATCAGCTAAAGATGAATCCGACTAAATCCTTCCTAGGAATGTCGAGCGGTAAATTTCTCGGATTCGTCGTCACCACAAAAGGTATTCATATTGATCCTGACAAAGTGAAGGCGATAAATGAGCTGTAACCCCCGAGAAATCTTAAAGAACTCAGAGGATTGCAGGGTCGATTGGCATATTCCGTCGGTTTATATCAAATTTGTCCGGAAAATGTCAACCATTCTCTAAACTTGCAAAGAAAGGCGTGTCATTCATTTGGGATGAAACGTGTCAAAAGGCGTTCGAGGATATTAAAGCATATCTAGCGAACCCACCTATTCTCGTTGCACCGAAATCGGGCAGACCGTTTCTGATTTATGTCAAAGCGACGAGCCATTCGTTAAGTGCATTACTTGCACAAGACGATGATAACGGTCACGAGCAAGCAGTATATTACTTGAGTCGCACATTGATAGGAGCTGAATCTCGCTATCCAATGATCGAGAAGGAATGCCTTGCATTGGTATTTGCCGTCCAGAAAATGCGACACTATTTAGTGGGGCAGACGATTTATGTCATCTCCAACATAAATCCTGTCCGCGTATTCATGACCCAGCCGGCTTCTATGAATTGGCGTTTAGCCAGATGGGCTCTACTTTTATCGCAATATGACTTGTACTTTAAGCAACAAAAATCGGTTAAAGGACGAGCTATTTGCGATCTTCTGGCGGAAAATCCTACAAAGGATATAGTCGAATTGTATGACGATCTGCCAGATGAAACTCACGAAGTTAATACTACCTCACATCAACAAGTGTGGCAGTTGTACTTCGATGGGGCTTCTCGCGCAACTAATGTGGCAAGCGCACCCGGATGTTCTAAAATCTCCTCAGGAGTGGGGGTCGTTTTAGTGTCCCCGGAAAAGCATGTCTTGCCTAGAGCATACTCGTTGACCGGACCATGTTCTAATAATGTGGCCGAGTACAACGCGTTAATAATTGGACTCAATTTTGCCAAAGAGCTGGGGGTCGAATACCTTGAAGCTTTTGGGGATTCTCAACTGGTAGTTAATCAAATTCGAGGAGAGTATGAAGTCAGAAGTCCAGACCTGATTCCATACCATCAGGTGGCTATTGAGATGGCAAACTCATTTGAAGGATTTTTTATTGAGTACGTTCCACGTCTCCAAAATGCGTATGCAGACGCATTGGTGGCATTGTCAGTATCATTGGCTCAACCTCCCGAAACAGAACAATTGATTACAGTGAAGACTCACCAGCTTATCGTTCCAATCTACGATTCGGATGTTAAAGAAGCATACTCAACAGGAGCTGAACCCGAAGTTCGAGATTGGCGTTTTCCCATTATCGACTATGTCCTACATGGTATACTGCCTGAAGATGTAAGAGAAAGGGAATCGATTCGGCGAAGAGCACCGAGATTTTACTACAACGTCACGGCACAAATGTTGTACCGACGAGCGTACGACGGTCTCTTACTTCGTTGTCTGTCCGGCAAAGAAGCGGAACAAGCACTCAAAGAGGCGCATGATGGGATATGCGGTGCACATCAACCCGGTCCTAAGCTCTGTGATAGACTTAGAAGAATCGGGTATTATTGGCCAACTATGGTAAAGGATGCAGTTGACTACGCACGACGATGTGAAGTGTGTCAGTTACATGCAAATTATATGCACCAGCCTCCCGAGTATTTACACCCATCGGCAACATCATGGCCATTCGAAACTTGGGGCATGGATATCATAGGTCCTATCTTTCCGCCTTCGGTTAAAGGGGACCGTTTCATTCTGGCGATTACCGATTATTTCTCAAAATGGGCAGAAGCAGTTCCACTTAGAGAAGTAAAGACGAATGATGTCATCAAATTTATCAAACACCATGTTATATATCAGTATGGTGTCCCAAGACGAATAGTGCATGATAATGGTCCTCAATTCGTCAGCAACGCGTTCATCAAGTTCTGCGGTAAATTCGGGATTAAAGACGTATCATCAACAGCTTATAACCCTACGGCTAACGGATTGGCCGAAGCTTTTAACAAGACTATCATCAAAATCTTGGCAAAATTGGTGAAAACCAATAAACGAGATTGGGACGACAAACTCGGTGAAGCCCTATGGGCTTATCGCACAACCGTCCGTACGCCAACCGGAACAACACCATATGCTTTAACATATGGATGTGAAGCTGTTCTCCCATTGGAAATACAGATTCCTTCCCTCCGTATCGCTCTCACAACGGGAATGACGACGGAAGAACATCATCGGAAACGTCTCGAAGAGTTAGAGATGTTAGATGAAAAGCGCTTGGAAGCTCAACAACAAATCGAGTTTTATCAAGCTAGAATTTCTCGGACTTTTGATAAAAGAGTCCGACGACGAAGTTTCAAAGAAGGAGATCTGGTTCTTGCCGTCAGAAGACCTATGATTCTCACCTCTAAGAAGAAAGGAAAATTCGAACCTAAATGGGAAGGGCCATTTGTAATAGAAACAGTCTATTCAAACGGCGCATATCGCCTGGTTACCCAGGATGGCAACAAATTAATGATGCTAATAAATGGGAAGTTCCTGAAAAAGTATTACCCATAATACGTTCAGGATAACCTATGTAAAACGGAAAGTTCCTAGAGAATCCTGTACGGGATATTTCAGGATAATCCGTAATCTGTTGATTATTATGAATGGAAAATGATCATTTGGATAATATGTTCTTACTACTTTTGTTGAGATGAGATTTAATAACAATTAATCTTTCCTCACAAAACCCATTAACTCAATCATGGAAAGGGGAAACTCGATGATTCGTAGCCCCGCACCATGAAATTCCCCATCGATCAGATCGACCAAAGGTCATCGGTCTGTATCAGTTGACATGTTAATTCATGTCAAATTCTTATATTCAAAACCAAAATCCCCTTTCGATTCATTCCATGAACGAGAGGTCCACAAATCGAGTGATCAAACCTTTAAACAGTTCGGATCATCTCAAAACCCCCATTTGGTCAAACCTTCCTACAGTTAGGACCACAACCAAAATCCCCTCTCGATTCGTTCCATGAACGAGAGGTCCACAAACTGAATAATCAAACCTTATGACAGTTAGGATTATTCAAATCAATCCGGATTCCCTAAGTAGAAACCCCACTTTGAGTTTCCTCTGCACCAGGAGATAGAATATAAAATTCTTCCTCTCCAATTCTGGGTTTATCTCTACCAACAAACAAGAGACCAGGAGATAAAATATAAAATTCTTCCTCTCCGATTTTGGGTTTATCTCTACCAACAAACAAGAGACCAGGAGATAGAATATAAAATTCTTCCTCTCCGATTTTGGGTTTATCTCTACCAACAAACAAGAGACCAGGAGTTGGGATATGAAATTATCCCCCTCCATTTCTGGGTTTATCTCTACCAACAAACAAGAGACAAGGAAATGGAATACGAAATTATTCCTTTCCAATTCTGGGTTTTTCTCTACCAACAAACAAGAGACTCTGAACTAGAATATCCAAGTTCTTTCTTCACAAGCTTAGATTCGTTTTCATGCAAAGAGAACGTAATCCATCCACATTTTAAAATCCATGTCACATACACATGGGGGATGTTATCTCTATCCCTTATTAGAGATAAGCCTACATCTAACACATGTAGCCTACACATTCAATGTTGTAGTTTAAAGTCTAAAAGAGTTTAAGTCTTTTAGCCCAACGTTATATGTGAAACGGACTTAGATAATTCACATACTAGCCCGATTCAAACGGTGTCGGTAAAGGCATATCAAATCCGTTGATGGCTGAGGATTTGCCAAAAATCCTATAAGTATTGTGGTTATTTATTCTAAACAAGAATGAGTAATCATAATGAAATCTTAATAAGCAAAATGATTCAATATATATTGACCAAGAGTGTTCAAAGGAAGCTACAAAGATATATGCTCTCCAATTACAAAAGTTTATATTGACTAATTTGATTTTCAAGTTTTGACAGCTCTAATGCATAAGTCTGTTCAAGTTCAGCCGTCAATTTAATCTTGAAAGCTTCTTCATCAACACTTTGAAGCGCAGCAACCTCTTGTTCCTTATCAGCAATTACTTTATCTTGAAGGTTTAGTTGCTGCAACAGGTCTTCCTCAATATGAACTTCTCGCGCCAACTCGGACTCCAAGACATCATAAGCATCTTTGGCCATTGCAAGTTCCTCCTCTAGGCGAGCTATTTCCGCTCGGCTCGATTCTAAATCCCGGCGTAGATTGACCTTAGCCTGCGTTCTTTTGTCAATGATCACTCTAAGCTGGTGACTATGGGCTCTTAACTTTTGGAGTTCAGAGTTGGCCATTTTCTGGGAGTCACGCCAAGCTTGCAACCTGGATTCCATGTGAGAAGCGATATAGAAGGGTATGCCTTTAGCACGAAGAGCTTGTAGAAGTTCAATATGTCGCTTCAAATCAACCAAATAAGCATTGATCGAATCGGCTAACTCATTATACCCTTCCTCTCTGAATCCTGATATAAAACGCTCGAGAGATTTTTTGTAACTCTCAAAGTGCAATCCTTTGAAGAGAATACGATCGACCATAGAGTTCAAAAAGAGGATGAAGCCTTGGAGATTGGAACAGATGACAGCCTTGGCCGGATCGTCGTCGACCAATAACGCTTGTATATGATTCGATAATGATGAAAGAACTGCGATGAGGGCAAATAAGTCAGTACAGAACATATGTATGCATACAAGACAACAGGATGAAACATACCAAGTTCGACAGAAGAGCCTTCAATACGATTTGGTTCACCCAAGGATGGTAGTCCGGATTCCCGAACAACCAAGGTTGGTTCAAGAACGGTAGCTGTCGACGCACCCGCTATATCAGATGGTTTTTCAACTAAAGCCTCAGAAAACGACGGGTCCAAACTAAGAGGCTCCTTAGGAGGGGATTCTACAAACAAAAAGATTACGATGATCATAATGGAATGATAATTCGAGATTTGAAACTAGTTATGGGTAAAACTTACCAGCTCTGGGCACAACATCAGCCGACGTACCAACTTCTTCAGTTGGTCTTGCTTTTGTTGCGACTGGACTAATCTGGGGAGTGACGGTGACTTCTATCATCATGGGGTCCATAGGAGTACGAGGTTGAGATTCAAGAACTAATGATTGCAAATCAACTTCAGTTCCTGTCCATGGCACGAGCTCACGACCCTCTGGCTGATCAGTCGTTCCAGTGATTGTAGTTGTATCAGCTTCGACGGCTGGTCCTATAATTCAAACATTTATACGATTAATCAAGTTAGAAAATGTAAGGTGAGAAGTTTACAGAATAGAAGCCTCACTCTCAGAAGGACCTGCTTCTGTTAAATCAGCGCCAATCGTTGATTCTGTGGCCGCACCAGTGTCTTTCCCGAACAACAAATCGGAAATTTCTTGATGATCGCCCTCTGAAATATCGATACGGTAATCGAAATCAGTGAAGTCGTCGATTTTAGGAGTATGGGCGATTCCTCCTTCTGCTGGTTCGCTCGTTACGATATCTACAGGAAGTACATTGAGTTGTAAATAACTTATGAATTCAGGTGAATTTGCTCAAGATGAAGGTTAATTTTACCTTTGCCCGTCGGGACAACTTCAGCAGCTTCGCTACTTGTGCCAACTTCTTTTAGTTTAGCTAAAAGAATAGAAAGCACACAGGTCATTAGAGGAGGCACACGGTCCGACTCATTCATTTCTCGGATTTCTCTTCCCAGAGGAGAAAGATCAGTACCTGTGTCCGTAGCTGAGGGATCCATTTCAGGAGGTGGTGGAATACCAGCTGGTCCTTCTTTCAAAGCATCCTGCATCTGTTGGACATAGCTGGTCTCTTCGGTCTCCATACCTCCAGGAAAAGCAGCATCAACTCGTAGTTCTCCTTCTTCTCGACTCCCTACATAAGTTGAACATAAAATGAGTTTGAGTATATAAATAGATGTAAGAGCGACAAAAACAAATAGTTACCTTGCTCATCTGAAGAAGCACTGTGATCAGACATCTCCTCTACTGCCGGAAGAGAGACACACGGTTTGGAAACAGATTTCTTCTGTCTCTTCGATGAACGCGTTTCACCCCTAACTCCAGATTCCTCATGGCGATGCTTGGTGCGTGATTCAACCCTAGGAGGAGCTTGAGTTTGAGCTTGAGCAGAAGGTCGGGATCTTGGCCGAAAAGCAATAGGCACTATATCTTCCTCATCCTCTTCATCGCAACTAAGAACCTCTACTGTCATTCGGTTCGGATGTTCCATAACAACTCTCTCTCTCTTCCTTTTTGGAGCATCTGGTGGTTGAGTAGTAGCAGCAGACGGGCGCACAAGCCCTCTTTCAAAGAAAGAATCAGGAAGACCTGATCTTTCCTCGGAACTTGAACTTTCACCCTCCTCCTCAGAAGTCTCCGTCTTCTCGGAGTCGAATTCTTCTTCACTACCGGCTGAGCGAGCCGGTTCTTTTCCTTTCCTAGACGATTCGGCGGCCTCTTTCTTTCGAGATGAAGTCGTAACTTCACGTGTCGTTCTGCCTGAGCGCCGCGGGATTGTCTCTTCTTCTGGCTCAGGCACACCTCGGTATGGGGTGACAGTATTGGCAGCCATCAGCCACTTGCAATACAAGAAAGTCATCCGCAGAGGTGGCGATTCTAAAGGGAGGTCAAACTCAGCGCCTGTACAGCCAGCAATACTCCAAAACCAGGCTCTCGCGCCATCAATGAGTCCTCCTCGGAAGCTTAAGTGACGATTCGGGTTGCCGACATATATCTGGTCGTAGCCGAATTGACGAGCAAATCGACATGGGAGATATGGTTCGATAAGACAAATGTCTCTTACCCGAAATAACAAGTAACCGGGTCGGATGTTCATCAACCATCTGAAGCATCCAACATCCAAAATAGTGCGATTCTGTCTTGGATCTTCGGTATCCGCTAAAGTGGTATTGTAGGTGCCAGAGAACCAAGGGAAGCAGGGGAAGAATTCCCAACACTTATGGATTTTGAACTGCCTTGATATGTCCGGCTCTCGATGTTTAACCCACTTACAAGCCTCAAGATTCTGTAACAGAGGAAGATGAGGATCTACCACCCTAGGAGCTTCCATTAAATCTGGCCGGCGAAGTACTAACCAGGCCATTAGATAAGTATATGGCAACTCCAGCTTCGGAACTGATAGGCTGGCGGAGGGTTTCTTTTTCTCCTGAGTGAACACAGTGATTAACTGCCGTAATCCACTGTGAATGGCAGCCACCATAGCAGGAAGCAAGGACAATTTGCGACCTGTAGCTAACTGGACGGCTGGATATAATACTTCCATCGGCATCACATCAGAAGACTGGTGGGGAACTACGCACCTCTTTAGCCACAAGGCTAGAAAACCAGCCAGCAGAGCATTAGAGCTAATCGGAACACTGGCCTGCCACAGATAAGAACGGAATTTTGTCCCATGTGGAAACTCATCTTCTGAATGAGAGGTGTAAGTCTGGGCGTTTGTTTTCTCCAACAGCCGATTGATTTCATCTGTACTCATAGGAGACAATTCGCATACATCTCTCGAGCGGTCTTCCAGGTTTTTGAATAGATAATCGGCGAATTGTTTTAAGCTGACTTGAGGAGACTTCCTTCTGGCTTTAGTGTCCATCTCAGCTGTAGCTATGTGATAATGGCAAGTCAATTCCCATAGAACGTCATGAGTCACAGACGACCGATCCTTTATCTTGTTCAGTTGATTGGTAGTCGGGAAGAACTCTTGATATGGGACGTCGCCCATTGGTAAACCAGACACCTGCATCATTTCATGCAGTGGTAGTCCGAGCTCCCCGTTCTGAGTAAAGAATGTATTAGTGTCCGGGTTGTAAATCTCGAACAAACAGAGAAAATGACCCACACTAATCTGCAGACCACTCATGGTAGCACGAATCGGGATCGCCAACCCCAAATCGTTTAACTCTCGCTTCCAACGCTTCAACGCATAACGGGTCATTCTGGTCCACCACCATTTCTCTCCGAAATAATGTACCCATCCATAACATCTGAAACTCTCTCGGGGTAATATTTTGCCCGCTGCTGCTAACCGATTCTTCACGGTATTGGCTTGCGCTGTCTTTTCATTCTGAGGGATGTTGTCTTGTCCTAAGACACCTGGATGAAGTCCTCGTATCGAAGCTCTCTCACTTGAACCTGGGGTGGCTTCCTTCCCTATAAAACCATAATGAATGCTTTCATGGTTTTCGGTCAGTCTCCAGAACATCTCGCGGTTAACTGACAAATTCCTGAATTTCAACAGTGAATGATCCCGAGGAATCAAAGGTAAATATAAGAATGACGACCCGCTTTGATGTAATCATTGTGCGGGCTTGCAGAATGCGACCTCCGGATCCTTCGTGGAGTCACCAAACAAGAAATCCGGCTTCCTTATGTACTTGTTATCATCTCGTTCCGAAATCAAAGGAGTGTCCGTGATTATTCGTCGCAAAATACGACGACCACCTCGCTGAATCAATTCTCGAGCCCCTTCACTATAATCTGATTTAAATTGGGGAGCGGACTCTACTAATGGTAACCCCTCATAAAGAGAATGAGTAATATTACTCCGACCCGTAACCGCATCAGCAGGAAGGGCAGTAGGAGGAAAGTGGACTGAAAAAAATACATATAAATGGTGTAAGAACAGTCATGAAGATTATAGAGAAAGCGGTATATCTTACTCTATAAGATATAGTCGTTATTTCATGACAGGTGTGACGATTTGTCATTTCCCACACGTATAAAGGAGATATGCGTCGTTATACACGGACATTATAACGGCATATCAAAGCCTTTCAATACATGTAGGATGATATGAAATCGCCCCTGTATGTTCTGAAGTGTGTTTTGTCTAAGCAAAACGAGCACTTTTAAGCGTCGATCCCCTCAAAGGAGGATGCCGGCTCTTCTCGAATGTATCTCAAAGGATACAAACGAGGATCTGCATACAAACACAGGCATATATATATGAAATTAATGAAATGCAGTATTTAAAATGGTGAAAAGATGAAAAAGATATACCCCCATGCGAGGCGGCAGCAGGGGCAGCCTCTTCATGAGATTGGGCGGTCGAACGGCTTCGGGAACCCTTGGATTTGCGTGGCGACATAGTGAATGTGTGATCTACAAGGAAATACAAGGGGAAAATTAAGGTTTTGAGCATGCAATCGACAAGAAAATCAAACCCACAAGACAGAAACAGTGCAGATAGCGTCGCTGTTAAAGAAAGTGCAAAATTTGAAAGAGAAAGGGGGGCGAACAGACCTTTGAAATCCGAGTGAAATCTCCCTCAAACGAAACACCACACGAATCAAGAACAAAGAGGAGAAGAGAGGGAAGAAAACTGGTCGAAAATCGCCTGAAAATCGCCTCTGAAATCGACGAAAATCGCCCAAGAAAAATCGCCCAGAAACCCTAAAAAAATCCTAAGTCCCGATTTTATACCCCTTGTCTCGCTCAGCGCGACAACAAATGCTGTCTCGCTCAGCGCGACAGCAAATGCTGTCTCGCCGAGCGCAACAGCAAATGCTGTCTCGCCTAGCGCGACAGCAAATGCTGTCTCGCCGAGCGCGACAGCAAATGCTATCTCGCCGGGCGCGACAGCAAATGCTGTTTCGCCGAGCGGGATGGCAAATACTGTAGAGCTGTCTTGCGCCACGAAGCAGTAAACACTTTTTCTCCACAGAGATCATAAACACTGCCTCACAGCATGAAACGGCAGATGTTCTCTTGATCAAAAATCAAATGTGATACAGATGGATACTCTAATAGGTACACGAGTCTAAACTGTTTCCCACACCCAATAGGAAGTTCCTGGAGAATATTGATCTGAATGTTCTTAAGGATAACCTGTTGAACTCTCAGTGAACACGTCAATTAATTGACAAAAGCTGAACCTACAAGAACGAATACCAGCTTCGATTCAAGATCTCGACAACGGTCAAGCGATAAACGCGACGCCGGAAGAACATTAGCTATTCTACAAAGAACTGAATAGACTAAATACAGAAGAGGTCAAGGGTTGAAGCCATTTGCAAGTCCTGCTATACGATCTACTCAACCAAGCATTGAAGGGATCGTAAGTAAAACCTATCTTATCCAAAG
>BQKN01006251.1:0-10718 GCA_022839385.1 Asparagus kiusianus | reverse complement strand
CTGTGCATATGCACAGTTCTGAGTGCCTATAAATAGGCCAGGTGTTTGTTCATTTGAAAGGACTTTTTTTGAAACTTCTGAAGAGCCGAAACTCTGCCGGATTGCGACCTCAACTCGGATTGTGAAGGCTTGAAGACTTGGATTCCCAGATCTACGTCATTCTACTCCGGATCTAAGCTTGGTTCTTAGATCCCGAGATTTGAGCGAGCGTTTCCTTGGTGAAACGATCCCTCACGGCTATTATCTCCTTGGTGAGATAATACCCGTCATACCACGTAGATCTGTTCGGATCGAGATTGCGCGGTGGTCCACGGTAATCAACCCCGGCACAGGCAAACAACCCACGCAAGCGAGGGACCGGATAACAGGAAACTCGTGATTTGTTCAAGGAGAATTGTAATTTTATTTTCTTTGTTTTGATTTTCATTGTAACCGGATCCTACAAAAAGGCCGGAACTTTGTAAACGCATAAAGTTGTTACCAAAGTTGTAATGGGATCATCAATGAAGAAGAACACAATTTTCCACGCGAACAGCCTTCCCGATTCTCTTTCCTTAATCCGGTGCCCGTGTTTGCTGCCGACAAGCCGGATAGACTGATCTAAAAAATAATGCCTCTTAGTTCCACAGCATCTTGGAACTGTATTGTACGGACAGCGGCACGTTCTTCACCCCTAATGGTGAACTCGGCATAACCCTTCATGAGATGTATGACATGTCAGGGTTACCTTTGGGAAACTTCCTCTACGAGGAGTATGTCCCAGGTCAGGATGAGATTGACCAACTTTCGACCCGATCCCCCTGGTGGATGAGACCGTATGGGAGCTGCTCTGTCACTACCATATATGCTTCAATACCCTAGGGGCAGTAGACCATAAAGGTAAGAAGAAGAGGGCCCCGGGATCAGCCATAAGAACTGGGCTGACTATTTGGTCCCGGAGAATGATATCAAGGGAAGGCCTACTCTGCCGCTTTGGCTATGACGTCCGCGATAGATGAGGGTACACTCTCTCCTTTGGAGCGTTCGCGCAAAAGAAAGGTGGCTCGAACCCTTGCTAACTTCTAAGACACTCTCGCTGACTGTGTCAAGCTTGCATTGGAAGAGAGCTACCCCTTTGAGGAGTTCAAGGAGGACATTGATTATGACATAGCTTTCTTGATCAAGAAGCTTGGTGCCACCGTGGCTAACCCGTACTTCAAGCGTTTGGAAGAGGTAGTGTAGGCTATCCGAAAGCTACTTACCCTTCGCACGATGAGCTCCAAAATCGTTCGTCTTGCGTCCGGCGAGGTTCAAACGGCCTTGGTGGAGTGCGATCGCTGACTGGATGAGACAATGTCATTGGAGGCGCGGTTGACGGAAGAGTTAGAGCGTGTCAAGACCAAGAACGAACGAGTGAGCTTAGAGCAACAAAAGGCTGACTCCCACCTCTCTCGCTTGTCTTCGGAGATAGCGAAGACAAAGCAAATCATTGCTAACGCGCAGGCCTCGCTAGTCAATCAGGAGAGGGCTCGCGAATAGCTGATGGGGGAGTTGGAGAAGTTAGAGTCTCGACGGCAACTGATCGTTGGTTCTAATGAGGAGAAAGACCGAGCCCTCAAGGAGGCCAGGCACACCGTCCAAGACTTAGTTTCCCTCTCCGTGGAGGATCTTCGTCGAGAGATTTTAAGGAGGCTCGAGCTCAAGCGTGCTGAGGAGATTCGCGAATTGGAGTCGTGGTTGAGATATTTGTAATTTGCTTTCGATTCCCTCGTTGTATTCGAATCCCTTTTAATGAATGGAATTATCCTTTAATTAAGGTTGAGTAATCAAACCCGATGCTCACCCCCGTGTGACTACGGGTACGTTGGTATATATCGTCTTGTCCACATCGAACAAGCGGAGGATTAGGCCCCAGGAAGGAGTCCGAATCTGGAGAACCAAAAAGCACGGACTTGCCCCTGTCCGTCATATTGATTGTAGCGGACGAGAGCTCTCGATCATCGGCGGCGCGTCCTCTTTGGTGACGACGCCTTCGACGAGAAGGTACCGGTGAAGAAGGCCGTTGAGAAAGCCTCTCGAACACTGAAGGTTTCGTTGTTCCTATACATTAGCAGTCGATGAGTACTGTTTGGATAAGCCTTTTGCAGTGGAACTGAGGATTCACCTTGTGTATGGTGCGTTTGCGAGTTAGGTAACCCCGGAGGTCTTCTGCGGGCGGTTGGCGACAACCCCCAACATCAGAAAGATCACCCGAATGATCGCACGAGAGAGTTTTGGATGCACTACTTGGTGTACACCGGGTGGACTGGTTGAGTGTTGGAGTTGGGTGAGTTTGCCCTGATAGGCGAGTCTTCATGCTTGGGCGAACTCCAGCATACAGGAGAAACTCAACCCTTTTCTCACGTAGGGGAGTTTGCAAGGTATCGCCTACTATTTTGCCTTTGTAGTCAAGGCACTTTCGATCAATACGCTTATCCGTCGAGTGGTCATGGTGAGGCTCGCCCGCTTTCGAGGGTTCGCCTACTCGGGTAGGCTTGCTCATTTAGGTAGGTTTGTTTGCATCAGGTATGTGACCTGAGAAGCTAAGTCCACCCGAGCGGGCGGTCTCGTCCATCTTGGTTGGCGCACCTGATTCGGAGAGCCTTCTAGTGTCGGGCGAGGTTCCCCTTCGTCTTATAGTCTTCGAACCTGAGTAATAATTCAGGCCGTCATATGATGTGAAGGCTCGGGCCTCGCGTTAGGTGAGGGCCTGTCTTTGTCGCTGGCGAGCTCTTCTGGAGAGAGGAGTGTCCGTACGGATTACGGTGGCATTGTCTGCACCGAAATGAACCACTATTTCCTCCTGGGCGAGTGTCTGCGAGGGTCATTTTGTGACCCATCTGGCAGTCTTTCGCCGTGCGCTCTCGACCTCTAGCTTGGCCTTGATCAATTTGGAGGGAGTAGGCTCCCCCGACGTAACTCAGATAGAGTTTTTAAGCGCGGAGGCTTTGACAGTTTGAGGTCAGCCTCTGCCACGACTCTGTGGCATTTGCGGGACCTATCGCCACCAGAGGAGGAAGAAGACAAGTACTCTTCGTACTTGGCTTAGTCGAACTCGATATCTAGGGACTCCATAGTCGTCCCAACATCAACCTCGTCGAACTGAACTACCACCATTTTGGTTGAAGAAATAGTTTCTCCCACTGTAGTCACTATCTTCTGTAGGTGTAAATTTTGATCTCCCGAAACAGGGATGTCATTTGTATTGATAAGAATAGCTTATTACAAACTCATAAATCAAAATTACAACAGAAGCGGAGGGAATACCCTCCTTGTTTAACGTGGGGACTTTCGGTAGCTATAGGATGCCTCACTCGGTTCTTGCACCGAGTCTGCTTCCCTTGGACGATTCAACCGAGGTTCCTGACGAGCTTCAGTACGCAGTAGGAGCTCGAATTGGTAGAGTTCGACCCTCCGAGTTTGATGGTGATCAGGGCCCGAAACTAGGAGAAGATGCTGCAGTGCAAAGGTTATAAAAAGAGCTTGTCGTCAACTCAATCGGGAGTCGAGAGCTAGTGGTTCAGCCGATTGATTAGTTTAATCAATTGACTACGAGCGAATTCAACTGCTGAGCTGAAACACGCTAACCGAACCACTGAACCCCTTCTCTGTGGCCGGAAGAAGTTCTTAAATAGAGGAGAAACGGCATGGCCACTCCTTGAATCATAGGATATGACCATGTACTGTTGGGAGAGTAATCATGTCTTTGGCTTGTACCATGAGCAGCTGCTTGATGGGCTCGAAGCACTGTACTCCTTCCCTTCATGTCGTGAGGAGTGGGAAAGCCCATCCTTGTACGTGCTGTTACGGCTGCCAGGTACTAGTTCGGTGAGCTTGTTGATCGTAGGCGGATTCAGCTCTTGACTCGTGTAGGCGAGGTGAGCTTCAACCTTGAGCATGCATGTGGACTTGGCGACTGCATGGATTTGACTGGTCCCTCGTACTGTGAGCGGCTACTTGATAGGCTTGGAGTACTATGCTCCCTCCCTTCATGTCGTAGGGGAGTGGGGGAAGCCCATCCCTGTTCGTAGCGTAGCGGCTGTCGAGTACACTATTCGTAGGCGAATTCAACTATCGACTCGTGCGTACGAGTCGAGTAGACAGGCGAATTTCAGTCATCTGGATGATCTTGACTCGTACGGGTGAGTCGAGTAAACAGGCGAATCTGGATGATCTTGACTCGTGCGGGCGAGTCGATCATACAGGCGAATTTGTGATCTACAAATGCAAGCGAATTTGGCGACCGCGCGGTTTGGGTTCGTGCTAGTGAGTCAAGCACATGGGTGAGTCCTACCCTTAATTTGTGTGGGCGACTCCGACTCGCAGGTGAATTTCACGTAAGTCTGCAAAGGTAATTTTTATCATCTATAATCTTCTTATTTGGTTATAGGAAGATGCACTATTGATAGGGTACATGTTCTAAATTATGTACGTTCTTGATCGGTACAGTCAACACCCGATGAGTCATGGATAGGCAAGGATTGGTGTTAGATCACTAGACTTAAATGGGTGCATAGCTCACACACATACTTCTTCTCATTGGTATGAGAAGTTAGACCTTGGAGGGAAGAAGTGTATGTCTATACAATAATTTTGGGCATGCATTTACATGTGAGTATTAGACAGGACTAAGGCTAACGTAGTTGTGGGATATTAAGATCCTTAGGGAGTATTTACCATACAAAGAAAAAAATAGATCAAGGTTTTGATTCATATGAGATTGAGGAGACTAACACAGAGCCAGTGGTTGAAGAGGGTGGTTCCTTTACCATCTATGGACAGTGGGAGCGAGATGCCTTTAGCTGACTGGAGTCGTTTAAGAAATCTCAACTGCCACATTGATCTCCTATGGACTAATACTCACATGATATTTTAATATTGAGGGGAAATTTTCATGGCATCATTATATGTTATTGTGGAACCTAAATCATATGTGGATTCTATTTCTTGATCTACAATGAAAGAGTGAAAGGAAACATGTACAACAAGCTTGAGTCCATAAAGAATAATCAAGTCAGGAACATGGTGGATCTTCCAGTAGAATGCAAGATAATTAAGAACAAACGGGTTTTCAAGGTCAATTAAGATGAGACAATTAAGCAAGGTAAGGCAAGATTGATGGCAATACATTCTCTCTAGGAAAGAATCGACTTTCATAGAAAATTAGCTCTAATAGTACTTATATATCTTGAGGCAGTTCAAATGGATTCTGAGAAAACTTTTCTGTATGAGAACTGGAATAGAAGATCTATGTGGATCAATTTTTATAGTTTAAAGTCAAGGGATTGACTTGCGTGTTTCAAAGTCAAGGAACTTGAGCACATGTTGCCCAAGTTAAAGAGTTGAAACAGTGTTCCAGTGTCTAGTATTTTCTTATATTTGATCATACTAGGTTATGGTTTCATGATGATCAATCGGGATAATTATGTTTACCTACATCGAGTTGATAAAAAGTTTGAGATTTTCTCATCATCTGTTGATGATATATTGCTGGCTAGTAACAGCATGGAGATTATTGGAACTGTAACCGTTAAGAGGAGTAATATCCCAACACTAATGTGAGAAGAAGTGGATCCCTTATAGGAGTGTAGTCGGTAGTTATGTATGCATACAATGTTGGACACATCCTTTGCAGCAGAAGTGATGAGTAGACATCAGCTCAATCATAGTATGACTCACTGGGATGAGTCAAGAGGATCCTCAGATATTTAATTTAGACTGCACTTGTGTATTATGTGAGGACAAAATAGATACTTATATATAGATATTCAAATGCCGATTAGGCCGGCGATCTAGATGGACGAGCATTGACTTCAAGTTATATTTTCTTAGTAAATGACAGGGTCATTTCATGGAGTAGCAAGAAATATTAGTGTACATTCCTTTTTCACTTGGTGCATAATATAATACGATATTTGCATGTCGTCTCATCCTACAGATTCTTGGAGAATCTAGCTATAAATCAACATTTATAGAAAGGTGTGATTTTCTATTATGATAGCATGCCTACTGTTTATTATTCGATAGACCCAAATTAGTTCAGGAAATCAAATAAAATTCAGATCAGATACCATTTCATTAAGAGCTTATCCGAAGTGGATCAAGCTCTCTCTGAGGCTAAGGCTTTAAAAGCGCAACAGCAAGTGAGCAACACGAGATTCTGCTTCGGATAAGCTCTTCTGGAGAACCTCTTGCTGTTGCGCTTTTAAAGCCTTAGCCTCAGAGAGAGCTTGATCCACTTCGGGTCCTATATCGTCGCGTTGCAGCATGGAGAGGAATTCTAGTTCGTATTCCAGAATGATGAGGCCCTCGCGACAATTTTCGGTCCATACTATATCCCCCTGATCCCTAATCTTGGCGACACACTCTAGCAGATGAGGTTCAAAGACCTTGAAACTCACGTCCCCAAGGCTGACGACGTCAATAGTTATTTGCATCCAATGCTCTAGTTGTTCGATAAGTTTCCTCAAAGTCCCCGAACTGGGAGGTGGAGCAGTTGGATAAGTAAAACAACTCGCATAATCAGTGCGAATAGGACGGTCGACAGCTTTAGAAGACGGCCCCTCGGGCATACTTGGTGCTGGATCCGGGATGGTTAACCCCTGCCCAGCTGCCGTTATTTCTGGACCAGAAGGAGTAGCCGGGAGTATGGTCTCCTCTGTCTCCTCAGGAGACGCAACATGTGCCGACTTGATGGCATCCCCCATCAACTTGGACTTTTTGGAAGTCTTAGCTGCAGTAGGTTTCCGCTTGCGTATTTTCTTGCCATACTGGGCAACCTCATCAGCAGTAAGAGCCTTCTTCCCTGATGATCTCAAAGAGCGAGACTTAGGAAGAGGTGCACTCTCGAAAACTTCTTTAGTGTCCTCTTCTTCAGAAGGTTTAGCAACAGGTAATTCCTTCGGGATCTCTTCGATTCCAGCTGCCTCTCGCTCGCAGGACAGATAATCCTCAATACCCGGTAATCGAGTCCTGCCAGAACCACTTCTCGACTTATAAAGCCCCCGGATTTCATTTATACACGAAGTGTATATATCATATTCTGGGATTTGAGAAGCCTTGTCAAACCAATCGCGGAAATCCGCCACAGTGGAGCAGCTAGGCGGCAAACTAGGCAAAGTGAATTGCGCATGGGTTCCTCGGGCGAGGAAGAAATACCAAGCACGGGCCCCTTCATATAAATTTCCAATATGAGCTAATCGCGGGTTAGGGTTGCCAACATAAAGCTGGTCATACCCAAATTGTCGAGCGAAGCGCGAAGGAATATAAGGCTCAATTATGCATCTCTCGCCTAATCGAACGACCAAGTAGCCCACTCGGATGGCAAGAAGCCATTGGAAAGTTCCCATGTTTAAGAGTGAGGACTCCTCAAAAACCACATCACCAAACTTCGGGCCTTCTTCTTCAGCCCCGTCGAAACAAGGGCGACAGCAAAAAAGATCATAGTTGTTTTCCAGAGATAAGAGTTGTCTGGCCCGGACTATATACACAGTCGTCCATGTGGCCGACTCAAGCCTCTGGATGAAAGGAACAGAAGTTTCATTGTCATGCACGATCCCCGTCATTAACGAGGGACAATGCAGCACGAACCAAGCCACTAGATAAGTATAGGGCATGGGAACACGGGGTTGAAAAGTCTTCCAGACCTTCCTCCCGGCAATATTCATCTCTTTGACATCAAGGAGTTCGTAGGTCAAATCTCGTAAGCCTCTCTGCAGGCAGCCCGTCATTGCAGGGAGAAGACTTAGTGGTTTCCCATAAGTTAGGAGAACAGCGGGATAAACTACCTCAACCAAGATTGATTCTGTTGGTCTCGACAGCACAACACACCGTTTCAACCATAGCATCAAGAAGCCAGCAAAGAGTGCCATGTCAGAAATGGGAGTAGCGGCTTGATGATGAAAGCTCTCAAACTCACTGCCAGCTTCGAACCCATCTTCTAAATGTTGATTCTTATAAACAGCCTGAGTAGCCCTGATGCGGGCTTTAATACTCCCAGCGGAGTTGACAGCAAGACGGGTCACCTTAGAGTCTTTCTGACCTAAGTTCAGAAATAAGTAATCCGCCCAAGCAGTATGCATAAGGCCACTCCCGCGTGTTCCGGCAACTTGAGCGCAGATATGGAAATGACACATTAATTCCTAAAAAGTGTCATAAATTTCCGGATGAGCAGTCTTTAAAATGGATAGTTCCTCAGTGGTGGGGACAAACTCTTCATATGGCGTTTGGCCAAAAGATAGTCCCGATATCGCATGCATCTCGTGGAGAACAAATCCCAACTCCCCAACAGGTGTGAAGAAAGTGCAGCTATCCGGATTGTACCGCTCTAGCATAGCATAGAAGCAGGGATAGTTCTGAACAATCCCGCGTCTCGTAGCCTGTACTGATATCGTAAGGCCAGACTGAGTAAGAGGCTCCTTAAGTTCCTCTAAGACAAAATCCACCATCCTAGTCCACCAGCCGTCCTCTCCAGAGAACAACCAGCCTGGAGAACGAAAAGCTTGTGCAGGGAATTCCCCGCGAGAAGCAAGAAACTGGCGTATGAACATGTTCGCTGGAAGAGGCGCTTCCCGACTAAGTTCTTTCTTCTCAAATCTACCGGGTCTCAAACCTTTGAGCTGCCCGCCAATTTGAACACGAGAAGATCGACCAGATCCAAACGATACATTCTCCTTCTCTTTGACAAGTTCGAAGGCCAGACCCCTGCGACCACCAACACTCAGGAAGTAGGAAAGTGGGTACATTCTCTTCATACTAGGAAGGAACAGTAATCGATCATCGACTCTTCGTAGCATCCGGGAGTCCTCTACACACCCAACTTGCCCATCAGCAGATATATGGTCCCCGAACAAAAATGATGGTTTGACAAATTGATCCAAACCCGCAGGAGTTTCCAGATCCACATCGGTGATCAGAGCTCTAAGAGTGGAACTCCCAGCAAACCTAATCAAATGTGCCCGTTCCAAGCTCGGAAAAGTGCACAAAGGAATTTCTCTGCGAAGACCAAAAGCTCTCCCCACTTCTGGATCATCAGTGTAGTTGAAATGCTGCTCCGGTAGAAGTGGTATATTGGGAAAAAGCACTGTAAAATTAGAAGCAAGGGTTAGTAGCAGAAATAAATTGCTAATACGAAAGACAAATTCCACATGTCAAGCGTTAAATACAAGGGCCAACCCTTGTAGCTACACTGGAACGTAGACACTTGAACACAGAGGTCAAGCCCTGCGTTATCGACATTTGAACGCAGAGGTTGAACCCTGCGTTATAATATTTAAACGCAGAGGTCAAGACCCGCGTTCAAACTTCATATCCGAACAAAAGAGTCTTAACTCTATGTTTCCTTAAACGCAGCCTTAAGTCTGCGTTTTCTTTTTTTTTTAACGCAGAACCCCAACTCTGCGTTCCCAATTTTAATATAGAGACTGTGCTCTATGTTTCTTAAACGCAGAAGTTTAAGTCTGCGTTTCCAATTTATAACACAGAGCCGTAACTCTGCGTTTCTGATGAAAAAACGAGTCATCTTCCTCGTTGATGAGAACCCATCTAGGGTTTACAAAGAATTTGTCGAAACGAGTTGCCATGGCCGTCACCTACCACAGCAACGTGGTCCGTGTGACAGCGACAACAACGCCGAAGCGCTCATCAGGGCAGCGGCATCACCGGTGCGCTCAGCCGGCGACGCTTCCGAAGCAGCCTTAGCGGCCTTTTTAGAGCCCGAGCTCATCCTCCTAGGCGCCATGAGTGAAGCTGATCGGAGAAGACGGAGTTCGTCGGAGAATCGATTGAAATTAAAACGAGAAATCTCGTTCTTGGAATTAAGCAAGGCAAAAGAGTCAAATGACTCTTGATGTGACCTTACAAGGCCTATTTATAACAGCCATCGGGCTGTTCAATTGGCTCGGGACTCTAAAAAAGAATCCCAACCGAATCTAAAACGTGATTTTTCACGTTAACAGATAAAGTCGGTTAGACTTTAACGCAGAATTCACCTCTGCGTTCATTTTCTTCTTTTAACGCCAAGTCTAGACCTGCGTTGTAATGGTTCTTAACTTTGTGTTTCGAACCTCTAACGCAAGAGTCGCTATTTGTGTTGCGATTGTCCTAAGCAAAAGATCCACCTTTGTATTGGCAAATCATGATACTTACTTCTTAAGTTCATGACCCCTTTTAACGAGGCATTGTTAAATCTCTGTATTTCCTCAGCAGAATTTAAATCCCCGTCAGGTTAATATTACACCTCAGACGAATGTCATCCCCATAGAGTTTGAATTTAGCTTACATCATCGTAACGATAATTCCTCTATCAGAATCCACTTATCAATTCTCATCAAGAGAGTGATAAGTCTCCAAATCATACAAATCATGATTAATTTACTAACTCTTCTCAATGGAGTAGTAAATATCTAATTTATCGGCTCTACTTCATAGAGTGATAAAATTCTCAAAATCTTGTTCAAACCACAAGTATTGCAGATCATCACTCCGATGATAAATCACTTAGCAAGTTTCCCCTGCGAGATGCTAAGTCCCCTAGATGTGTTCAAATCACATTAATATTCTTCTTGTCACGTTAACACTGCACCTCTGACAAAAACCCACTTATCGACTCTCTTCAATAGAGCGATAAGTCCTCAAAATTGCTTCTATAGCTATATTCTTCTTGTCACGTTAACACTACACCTCTGATAAAAATCCACTTA
>BQKN01006245.1:0-16652 GCA_022839385.1 Asparagus kiusianus | reverse complement strand
TATATATATATATGGAAAATATCAAATTTCTAATCTTTATGTTCACTAGTGTGCGTATAAGTAGTGTTGCACATGTACTTTGTGTGCGTGCCACCATCGACCTTGTGAGGGCGCCATCGACCTTGTGAGGGCATAAATGAAGGACGTGTCTTGTAATTTACCCTTTAAACTACTGTTGTATTATGATTTAATTTATAGTTTATTTGTCTTTTTATTTTGATGATGATTTATAACCATCATTATTAGTATTAATTACTTGTTAAGTGATATTGTAGATTATAAGAATATCAAGCTCATTAGTACCTTTATTGGAGGATTTGATGGATTATCAAGCTACAACGATGAAATCAACGAGGTGGAGGTAAATTGGTGAAGCAAAGCTATCAAGAGCACAATATCAAATTAGAAACTTCATCAAGAATCAAGCAAATATCAAGACTCAAGCTATGTACTTATATGTGAGGGATATTTACATTTTTACTTCTCTCTAGTGCTTAATGTAGGCAAGTAGTTTGATAGATTATATTTGAAGCTCTTGGGATAACACACACACACTTTCAAAGCTCATATTTTGATAATTTGCTAAATAATGAGTTTTCATAAGTATAAGGACCTTTTTGAAAAATCCTTTGTCAAACAAGTTTGTTTTCTTGTTTAAAAATATTTTCCAGAGTTTTACAATTTTTGAAAGTGTTTGATAATTGTTTGGTGGAAAATTTGTAGTAAATAAAAGAATGAAAGAAATTTGACTTGTATTCTCTCAATCTAAATTACAATTTGAATTCTGATTACAAAAAAGAGGAGAATGATCTGGATTCTCCCCTTTGTTTAATTCTGGATTCTTCACGGTGGCGATGATGTGCCTCCCTCGAATGCTTGCGTCGAGTTTGCTCTCCGTTGACGATCCGAACGTCTTGATTCACTGGAACGATATCTTCTCCTCATGATTTGACGCTATGGAGAACTTGTGTGGCATGTTTGAAACTCTGAATGAGTTGATAACTCAGAGCGAGTTTAAACTGTTAAAAAATAATTGATTTGAACTGAAAATCGGTTAATAGCCAAGTGAATTTGCTGTTGCTCAAGGATGCCTCAAGATCTCCTTGTTGACAAGTATTTCTCTCTAGCCGATCTCCTCAAAAGCCAGCATTTGATCTCTTATTTGCTGCTGAAAAGAGGATCGATCCAAGAGCCAAAAACCCCGCTCGAACTCGGTTGAGTTTTCTCCTATTTATAGGAGATTAAGGGGTGTAACCAACCCCTAAATCCACTCCAACGTGGGCGAGAACCCTCAAAACGTGGGAAAAACGATTCTGAAACCGTTCGACTCATGTTTGAATGAGTCAAACGCCCAAGTTGGCGTTCAGGACCCTAACTCCGCGTTTTAGACTGGAGACGCAGAGTTGGGTACCCGTTGGATGTTGAATAACGCGAGGGCCTCCCGTTTTTGTTTGCTAAGGGTTAGAAACGTGGGGGTCGTCTGCATTTCAAGAACTGAAACGCGAGGGTGAATTCCGCATTTTAGAAGGAGCTAATGACTTATAGCTTCTTATGTAGAGCGTTGTAGAGACCATTGTTGAGTGATCTTCGCCTTGGTTGCTCAAAAATATGAGAGTTGTCAGATTGTAACTCCCGATGTTGATTGTAAATGCTGTTGAACTAGAGCTTTCATCAGTTGTTGTGAAGGTCGTCAGATTGTAACCTTCATCGATCTACATGAAAGTATTTAAATTATAGCTTTCTGAAAGTTGTCAGATTATAACTTTCATCATCGGTGCTTGATGGGGGATCAGCTATCTATTGTGATTTTTAGACAGCCTACAATAATTTTTTACAATTTTCCAAAGTCAAAAACATGTTTAAAACATTGTGTATGTTTTGTGTCAGTTCCCGGTCGACCGGACTTGGTTCTACAGTCGACCACTAAAAGTCCAGAGAGTTTTGGTTGTAACGGCTAGTTCCTACGATTGATCACCAATGCCTCTGTGGTCGACCGCAAGTACTGTAATGGCTAGTTTCTGCCAGCTTCCAGATTTTTTGGGATTTGGTCTTTTTGTCTTTTTCCAGGGTTTTTGGCTTCTTCCAAGGATTGCCTATATATACCCAACTACCACATTTAATTCTCAACTAACTTTGCAAGAGTAATTGATTGAGCTTGTGTTCTTGTGTTAAAAAGAGCTTCAATTTTCAAATTGCCTCAATCTATTTTCACACTTGCAAATCCCACATCCCAAGATTCAATTGGAATCTCTTCTTCTTGTCATAGGGCTATTGTAAGAGAGCTTCTTACTGTTCTTTGTATCGTGTGGAGTACAAGATCTTGTGAAAATTTATTGTGTGGTTGTGAGATCTCAAGAGAAGATCGTTGTGTAGAAGTTTTAGCTTCCAAACCGGGTTGTGATAGTGAAATTCTCCTCGAGAGTGGGGAGCGGGGACGTAGGTCGGAGGACCGAATCTCGTGAACATATCGCGTGTCACAATTAGCGAACTATTTCCTAACTCATCTCTCTTATCTAGTTTTAGCATTTAATTTTGTGGTGTATTACATTGTCTTATTTTTAATTGCATATTTATTACCTCATAACACTATTCACGCTCCTTCTAGGGCCTTTTAATTAGTATCGGAGCAAGATCTCTACTTGTTTGTTAGGTTTAAACCACTTAGAGAAAAGATCTAAATGGAGGTTTCAATGAATGTGCATATGCTAGAAGGATAATCCACCATTAGGCCACCCCTTTTCACCGGTAGCAACTTTGCTTATTGGAAAGCTAGGATGAGGATTTATCTTTGATGCATTGACCTTGATATCCTAGACATCATAGAGAAGAAATATGTTGAGAAGCCTAGCAGTAGTAGTATGACCGATGGCGGGAGGCTCAAAGCAAACCTTAATATGAATGCCTTAATTTGTGGTCTTACCCCTAATGAATACAATAGGGTTTCCACGTGTGCAACCGCATACGAAATTTGGGAAAAATTATGCATCACTCATGAAGGAACCCCCAAGTTAAGGAGTCCAAAATTAGTGGTCTCATGCGTGATTATGAATTGTTTAAAATACTTCCAAATGAATCTATTGATGCTATATTTTCTCGGTTTATTAAAATCATAAATGAATTGCATGGTCTTGATAAGAAATTATCGAACCAAGAGATGAACTACAAGATTCTTCGTTCTTTGATGCTAGTGTGGGAGCCCAAAGCTACGGCCATCGAGAAAGCTCATGATCTTACAACACTTACTCTTGATGATCTCATTGGCAAGCTCAAGGTCTATAAGAAGAAGATCAAGGAAAAGGAGGAAGTACCCCCAAATGCAACCGAGGAACCATCTCAAAAATTGAAGACTATTGTTCTCAAAAGGGCAATTGATGACTCATCCTCCTTGGATAGTAAAGTTAATTCTCTAGAGAAGTGACACACCTCTCAAGAAGAATATCATGATTAATTAAAATGAATAAAAATTTTAAAAATCAGTCTAACAATAAAAACAACAAATTTCTCTCTCGTATAGGTAAATACTTCGAATGCAATGAACCGGGACACTTAGCAAAGGATTGTCCCAAGCTTAAGGAGAAGTACTTGAAGTACAAGAAGAAGACTATGTACGCCGGATGGGATGAATCCGAACCAAGCGATTTAGATAGCAATGATGAAAGCACCAAGATTGCTCTTCATGACCAAAACATTTGTTTCATGGCTCATGAAGATGAGGTACAACCTAAAACGAAAGTGAATCATTCTTTATGCAATGTGAACTAGAAACCGAATTAGAAGAATTAAACATTAAATTTAAAAGAGTGGCAAAAGAATACTCTTCTTTCAAAAAATTACATGGTTCTTGTGATTATGAGTGTGTGCAACTGCAATCTTTTCTTGCTCTAAAGGATAAAATGATAGGAGATCTAGATTTTGAAAACAAACAACTAAAATCTAAAATTGAGAGGTTGGAAATTAAAAATGATAGAATTAAATCTAATCATGTCTACACTAGCCATCATCATGTTGATAGAAAATAGTATCATAAATCTCATGCTCCTACATACAAGAAAAAAATTTTGTGCACATATTACATGAGATATGGTCATATCTCTACTCATTGTACGATTAAAAATAACGTTGATCATTATGAGTTAATGTGGGTACCTAAGGGTACCAAAAATACTAATATTTAAGGACCCAAAATTTGGGTACCTAAAGATTCTACAACTTATTCATATGTAGGGAACGTCTCACACAAGACGTAAGGACTTTGGTACCTTGATAGTGGTTGCTCACATCACATGACGGGCAACAATGAATTATTTGCAACCCTATCAATGATTAAAGGAGGCAATGTCTCCTTTGGTGGTGGTGAAAAGGTAAAATTGTAGGTATTGGTAATATTGGTAAGATACCTTCTCCCATAATTGAGGATGTTTATTTTGTTAAAAAACTAAATCATAATCTTCTTAGTATTAGTCAATTAAGTGACAAAGGCATTGACATTTCTTTTAAACCAGATAAATATATTGTTAGTATGAATGATAAAATCTTTTTTATTGCTTTTAGAAGATCTAATGTTTACATCTTTGAGATGAATGAGCTAATAAATCAAGATGTAAAGTGCCCTGCCACGGTGAATGAAGATCCTTAGATTTGGCACAAGAGACTTGGCCATGCTAACATGAAGTTAATATCTAAGCTATCCAAGAAGAATTTAGTGAGAGGTCTACCAAATCTAATCTATATTAAAGATTCTATGAGTGAGGAATGTGTCAAAGGTAAACAAACTAAGAATTCCTTCAAATCCGTAAATGAGGTACCACTTCTAAACCTTTACAATTATTGCATCTTGATCATTTTGGTCCTATGCGTGTTGCCTCTCTAGGAGAAAATGTTATGTATTTATTATTGTTGATGATTTTTCACGTTTTACATGAGTAATTTTTCTTGCAAATAAAGATAAAATTTTGAAGAGTTTTCTCATTTTGTAAAAAGAACTGAAAATAAAAAATATTTAAAATTTGTTAAATTTATAAGTGATCATGGTGGTGAATTTTAAAATAAAATTTTTGATGAATTTTGTGCTTATCATGGTATAACTCATATGTTTTCCGCTCCTAGAACACCTCAACAAAAATGGTGTTGGAAAAATCGCACCATACAAGAGATGGCACGCACAATGATAATTGCTTTTGATTAGCCAAAGTATTTTTGGGCAGAAGCTGTACATACAGCTTGCCATGTTTTAAATCATGTTTTAATTAGACCTAAATTTAAGAAAACTCCTTATGAACTCTTTTTTGGCGAAACCCCATACATTGGATATTTTTATATTTTTGGTTGTAAATGTTTTATCTTAAACACTAAAGACCACCATAATAAATTTGATTTAAAATTAATATTGGTATATTTTTGGGATATGCTTCTAGAAGTAAGGCTTATAGGATCTTCAACAAACGAATACTTGTTGTTGAAGAATCTATAAACGTTACTTTTGATGAGACTAATATTGGTTTGCAAGATAGTTTGTCTAGGGATTATGATGATATTGATGGAGGATTGGATCTCTTGCAAATTAATGACAATCCCTCATTGGATGCACAAAAGGATGAGGAAAGCAACAACACACAAAATCAAGAAGTACTCCCCAAGGCATGGAAGTTTACATCGGATCATCCAAAGGAACAAATAACAGGGAGTCCATCTCAAGGGATTCTAACTCACTCAAAAGTCTTGAGTGAGTATGGTAATGTAGCCTTCTTATCCAAATAAAACCTAAAAAGATTAATGATGCTTTAAAATTTGAGTTTTGGGTTTTAGCAATGCATGATGAACTAAACAATTTTTAATAAATAATGTTTGGAAATTAGTTCCTAGACCTAATAATGTTCATGTTATTGGAAATAAATGGATTTTTAGAAACAAACTTGATGAACATGGCATAGTAACTAGAAATAAAGCTCGTTTTAGTTGCCTAATGATACAATTGTAGGCGTATAAAATTGCCTATAGGTCCCTTAGCACAGCTCGACACGGTGATTCAACGAAACAACGAACCATCGAGTGACAAGGCAACGAGATCAACAAATTGCACACGAGCAACGGAATTCGCGTGCGGAATCAGTCCAACGATTCGGGAAGTCAACGAGTCGTCCAACCGTAAAACGGATTCGAACTCAAACACCAAGGTGGATTTACTGCTAAATGAAGACCCGGACTGTCAAATTAAAGTCCAGATCAGCAACGAAACAAATCACGGACAAAACAACCGAACGACGGACACCACGGCAACACCCGGGGGGACTCGGCCGAAACCGAGCCACCCCAAGGTGGCTCGGCCCAAGCCGAGCCACCCATGGGTGGCTCAGCCCAGAACTATGCACGGGCACAGTTCTGGGTGCCTATAAATAGGCCTTCAGATTCATCATTTGAAAGGACTTTTTGGGAGAACTTTTGGAGAGCCGAAACTCTGCCGGATTGAGACCTCATGCTTGAGTTTTTGAAGGCTTGAAGACTTGGACATTCGGATCTGATTCTTGGCGAGCACCCGCATCACAAAAGGCAGGAGTTCGAGAGGATCGAGATCTCAGATCTACGTTGCTACACTCCGGATCAAAGCTTGGTCTTTGATCCCGAGATTTGAGCGGTTGTTTCCTTGGTGAAACAATCCCTCCGGCTATTATTTTCTTGGTGAAATAATACCCGTAATATTGCGTAGATCTGTTCGGATCAAGATCACGCGGTAGTCCACGGCAAATAACCCCGGCGCAGGCAAACAACCCACGAAAGCGAGTGACCGGATAACAGGAGCTCGCGATTTGTTCGAGAAAAGAGAAAAAGTGCAATGACGACAATGAAGAAGTCAACAATTTTTTCCGCGAACAATCTGGCGACCACAGTGGGAGCCACCGATCTCGCTGCCGAGATCGGAGCGTCGCAGCCGCGGATCTCGATCCCGGTCGTGGAGGAGGTCGAGTATGAGTTCGACCAGCAGAAGTACGAGGAGTACGTGTCCTCGTCCGGATCTACCTCCTCCCCCAAGTCCAAGAAATCCCAGAAGTTCTCCCCCAGGAGAAAAGTACGTTGGTGCGAAGAAGTTGAAGCCGCCAACGACAACCTCACCCCGATCGACGCCGAAGTTACGTTGGGTGAAGTCCTACCGGCCTCTAAGCAGGTCAAATCCGCCGTTGAAGGCGTGGTGACTCTCTCTAAGAGAGCCCGCCAGAGGCAACGTCAACGCCTTGCGAAGCAATTCGCAAAGGCCATGGAGTCCGTTGACGGGGTCCGCTACCATGCGGATCTGAAGAACAAGCGAGGCAAACAGCCTCAACAACAAGTGAAGGGTGGTTCCTCCAAGCCATCAACTATGGAGTGGGTCCGTGTCAAACGGAACCGTTCGACGCTGGAGGAGCGTATCCGCAAACGTCGCGCATTATCGGCGCAAGCACGGGCCAAAACTGAAGAAGCCCGTCGGAAGCTGTAGAAGGAGGTGGTCAAGAAGCCGCCATCAACTCGCAAGGTTTGGAGGCCGAAGTCTGAAGCAACAATTCAGACCAAGGAGCAACAACCGCAGCCTCCGAAGATTCAACTTCCGACGAATCAACCCAAATCGCCGGTAATTTCCGCAACTGTTCCAGGAGATCCCACAGGACCATCCCAGAAAAGAAAATCAGTTTTGGAGCGTCTCGGTCCACTGCCTAAGGAACGAGGCAAAGCTCCAGTCCAGGAACGCTTGGGGCCAATGAAGAAGTCCCAAACAATGCAACATGCTGGGGGTCGCCGCAACCCTCAACATTTGGAGAAAATCGCGGCACCCAAGCGCACAACTTTGCGCATCGAAGTGCAAGAGCCCACAGAAGGTTCACGCCTACAAAGGCGCGTTTCGAGGCGTGTGACTCTGGAAGGCCCAAAGAAGGCGATTCATCCTCAGAAGGAAACATTGTCGTCTGATGACGATGATGTTATACCTGGGAGATCGTGCCAACACATGATAGGTTGCTCCAACCTTCAAACGGACGAGCTGTACTATCATGCCGGGGGTACGAGTAAATCCAGAAAGAGGAGCCCTCGAAGGCTCGAAACTCAATGTCCTTGCTCAAAGCTCATTCGGGCGGTATTATCTGAGTGCAACTGTGTCAAGGCAGTCCCCGAGAGAGTTTCGGTGTTCGAAAGACTCAGCACTGGAACGCCAAAACCAAGGCATAGCCGTTTCCAGCGAAGAAGAACGATGGTCGAAGACGGTGAACATTCAAGGGTCACCGCCAATATGACCAGCACAGGAATATCGACTCCGGATAACCCCGAGGCGATTCCAGAAATACCCTAACGTGTAACTCGTCTTCAGTCCGGAGCTATCATTCGTGCAACGTATGGTAGGGTTCGAACAAGAGTACCCTCGGGAGATGAAGAATCAGATGCCGGCTCAGCAGTTGCATCTGACAATACCGTATCCAGTGAAGGACAGCTCCGCGAGTCGTTCATGATAAGCGCGGAGCAAGTGACCAAGATGCTCGAAGAAGCCATGGCCAAACAACAAGAAAGCTTTAGGTTTGAAATGCAGATGGCCATGCAGAACATGAGAGAGATGCATGACCAACAAATCCAAGCATTGAGGAACCAACAAGGCGAACCCAGTCGTTATAACCAGAACAACCTGGAAGATGAGGACACAAATGAAACTCGTAATGCCAATAACCCTCCCATCAATCCAGGGGGTGGTAACGAGAATGCTAGCGAAGACACGGGTGAAAGCATGAAAATTAAAAATCTCGAGAGCAAAATCAATACATTGATTTCCGCTCAGGAGACGAAAAAGACAGGCATTCCTTGTCCATACCCAAGAGAGTAGGAATCAATCTCATATCTGGCGAAGTTCAGTCTAATTAACTTCACGCCGTTTAATAGGATGGGTTCACCTACTCAGCATTTGATTTACTTCAAATCACACTTGGGAGTCATTCTGGTAATGAGCCTCTGATGGTGCGGTCATTCGTTGGCACTCTTCGCAGAGCCGCCTTCGATTGGTATCGTCGCCTCAAGCCAGGAAGCATAAACAGCTGGGACGACATGGAGACTAAATTCCTTACGAATTTCTTCGACGACGACACCGAGATCTCTATCGGATCGTTACTCGATGAGAAGCAGAAAGACGGGGAGTTAGTCGACACCTTCGTCAAAAGGTTCCGGAACAAGGCGATGAATTGCCGGGACCCGATCACTGAGGAATTCATCCTCCAGACCTGCCACAACAACCTTTCGCTGGATGTGTTGGAAGCAATGGGTACAGCACCATCCAAGACCTGGAAGGATTTGAAGGTTCGAGGAGAGCAAGCTGAGCGATTCCTCAGGAGAAAGAAGGCGGAGAGAGGCCAACCGGCAGCAAATCCTCCGAAGCAGAACTTCAACCAAAAAGGGAAAGGTAAAGCTCATGCTAATACCGTTGATGCTAACCAAACTTTTCAATTGCAACCTCAGCAACAGCAGCAGCAACGAGCGCCACAACAATCGCAGCCACATTGGCAGCAACGGTCTCAGAAGCAAAAGTCTTCAGAGCCGAGGTTTCCCAAAGTCTACTCCTTCAAGGATGATGAAGTTCCCGGCATCTTCAAGTACCTGTTGGAGAACAACAAAATCCAGCTGCCGGCAATCGTAGATCACGAAGGAGCCACTAAGGTGACGGACCCGAAGTACTGCGCGTACCACAGAGCGGTCCACCACCCAACGAAGTCTTGCTACCACCTCAAGGATAAGATCCAGGCATTGATCGACGTAGGAGTCAAAACCCCGAAGCCTGCAAAGAATGTGGGAGCAAACGCGGTGTCAATCAGTTTTGGGTCGGTGCCTACAACTTGGTTCGAGCCAAAGCGTGTCACCAAAGTTGGGATGAAGACGGTGAATGACGACCCGCACGGACAACGCCAAAAAGGACTTGTCCCACACACAGCCCCAAACGGTGAAATTCTCTGGGTGCACCCCGACCTGATTGGAGATGAACAATGGGCCGGATCGTCATCCAAGAAGAAGTCCAAAGGGAAAGGGAAATCTTGTTATGGAGTTTCTGCTATCCCAGGAGAAGATGACGAAAGAATCCCCACTTTCCCGCTTTCCGACGAAGAACAGGAAGTCCTCGCGACCCGGAGTGGAAATGAGTATCACTTCAAATATCCATCTCCTGGTGATCAATTAGCCGAGCAGGGGGTGACAAAATGGGGGCCAGCCAAGACTCTCACAGAGCTGGGGTGATTACGGTCCCTAAACCGGTTGAGGAGGTTCGACGACAGCCGGCAGATAAACAAAAAGAAAAGAGGCCCGAGGAGGTTCCAAATCCGAAGCAGTCTCGTTTCAGTCGTCCGATTGGAAAAGATAAACCGAAAAGTTCAAAGACTCCGCGCGCCTTCGACATTATGGCTCAGTTAGCTAATATTCCGACGCGGATAACGCTATATGAGTTGCTGCGGCTGTCTAAGGAGACTAGAGAAGCCTTGCAGGAGGCCTTGGCTGATTCAGAAGCGTTCCTCACGCGGATCAAGCCGGCGCCTGAAGAATTGGAACTTTTAGCTCAACAGTGCAATGTGGCAGCTAAGAACATTCCCTGCATCACCTTCACCAAAGAGGACATGCAGACGAAGAATTCAAACCATGATCGGCCCCTGTACTTCGTCGGGTACATTGGCTCCAGCGAAGTCAACCGAATCCAAGTGGATCCGGGTTCTGCTGTGAGTATTATGCCGCTTCGCCTAATGCATAGCCTTGGCATTCCAGTCAGCAAGTTGGCATCTACAGGCACGGTCATTTACGGATTCAACACCAGCGGGTCAAGGCCTTTGGGTAAGATCCGGATAAAGTGCCAAATGGGCGATCTAAAGACGGAGGTCACGTGCTACGTGATTGATGCTGAGACATCCTACAACTTACTATTGGGTCGACCTTGGATCCATAGTAATGTTATAGTTCCCTCCACTCTACATCAGTGTTTGAAATATGTCGACACTGATGGAAGGGTCAGGACGGTGGTCGCAGATAAGCAACCATTCAAAGGGTATGAGAATTACTTCACAGATTCTCTCCTTTATGGTAACGAATCCGATACGAAACCATCGATCCAGGGCACGGACAGCGGAGAAGAAGCTGATTCCGAGGACGGATTCGATTACAATGGCGGTTTTGTTTTAAATGACATTGTACCCTTTGTAATCAATCTTGACGATGAACAATCGTCAGATGGCGGTTGTAACTGGCAACTTGCCGATATTGAAATAAATCATGATTTAGAGTACTCCTTGTCTCTTGATGACGCTATAAAGGGATTATACGATAATCCTGATTTATGTATGCCACTCCGGTCGTCTTATGTAACGAAGAGAAGTCTCCAGCATTCTTTCGGGACAACCCGGATTATTCCTGCCAAAATAGGGGGACAAAAAGAAGTGATTTACGGTAAAGGGGAAAATCTTCCGTTGCCAGATTATTTCCTAAGAGAAGATGAGGATGATGACAAATCTGGTCTGCACTTATCTAAGTATAGTCCGGAAGCGCGCATGCTCATGGAAAAACAAGGGTACGACTTCACACTCGGAGAAGGTTTATACTTCGATCGAGGTTCACGTATCCCAGTCAAAGCGGCATATGTACCAAAGGGTAAACCAGAGGACTATTACCGTCACAAGAGAGGCTTAGGCTATGTTTCATCAGATGATGAATGTGGTTGGCAAATCATCGATCAAATTGCTAACAAAGCTAAGGATGGATACTTGCCAGATTCTTCAGCTGAGGATTCCGACACAAGTTTGGGAGAAGTGTTCAAGACCTTAATGTCAAACATGACTACAGCTGATCCATCTACGTTGGAGGATGACGATCAAATGCCAACGTGGGAGGACCCATGGGTTCATCACCTAAACCTGCAGTATGGAGATAGGTTTGAACAGAGGGAACCACCCACTGAAGACGAAGCAGTCCAAATTAATATGGGCGATGAGGCTAATCCAAAGCCCATATTCATCAGCGGTAGTCTTCCCCCAGATGAGAAGGAGGAATTAATTGCCCTTATCAGGGAATATATCGACGTCTTCGCCTGGAATTACGAAGACATGCCAGGGCTCGACCCCAATGTGGCGATGCACCGCCTCGACATCAAGCCGGATGCCAAACCTGTCAAACAACAGCAAAGACGGTTTCGTCCGTAAATTATGGAAGCCATCGAGGCAGATGTTAAGAAGTTGATCGACTCAGGGTTTATCCGGGAGGAGCAGCATCCAGACTGGCTGGCCAATATTGTCCCAGTCATGAAGAAGAATGGCAAGATCAGGATATGCATTGACTTCAGGGACCTGAATGCAGCATGTCCGAAAGACGACTTTCCTCTCCCAATCACGGACGTCATCATCGATAATACGTGCGGATTCGAGAGAATGTCCTTCATGGACGGCTTTTCGGGGTATAATCAGATCAAGATGCATGCGGATGACGAGAAACATACAGCATTCAGAACGCCCCTCGGTGTCTTCTGCTACACGGTGATGCCTTTCGGTCTGAAGAACGCAGGCGCCACATACCAACGAGCGATGACTAAGATTTTCCAGAAGCACCTCAGGAAAACGGTTGAATGCTATGTTGATGATTTGGTGGTAAAAAGCCGCAACAAAGAAGATCACATCAAAGACTTGAAAACGATGTTTGATCTCATGCGGAGTCATCAATTGAAAATGAATCCCACAAAATCCTTCCTCGGAATGTCCAGCGGAAAATTCCTTGGATTCGCCGTCACCACTAAAGGTATGCACATCGACCCTGATAAGGTGAAGGCGATAAATGAATTGCAGCCCCCGAGAAATCTAAGAGAACTCAGAGGATTGCAGGGGCGTTTAGCTTACATCCGGAGGTTCATTTCAAATCTTTCCGGGAAGTGCCAGCCGTTCTCTAAACTAAACAAGAAAGGTGTGTCGTTTGTTTGGGACGACGCCTGCCAAAAAGCATTTGAAGATATCAAGACATATCTGATGAATCCCCCTGTTCTTGTTGCACCAAAATCAGGTAAACCGTTCTTGATTTACATCAAGGCGATGAACCATTCGATAAGTGCTTTATTAGCACAAGACGATGATAATGGTCACGAATAGGCAGTTTATTACCTAAGTCGGACCTTGATAGGCGCCGAGTCTCGATATCCGATGATCGAGAAAGAATGTCTCGCATTGGTATTCGCAGTGCAAAAGATGCGACATTACTTGGTTGGACAGACGATTTACGTCATTGCTAATGTTAATCCGGTACGGGTATTCATGACTCAACCGGGTTCGATGAATTGGCGATTAGCGAAGTGGGCTCTTCTCTTGTCCCAGTATGATTTGCACTTCAAACAGCAGAAGTCAGTCAAAGGACAAGCAATTTGTGATCTTTTGGCGGCAAGCCCGACAACAGATACGGTTGAAGTATATGATGACTTGCCGGATGAAACCCACGAGGTTAATACCACATCACATCAACAAGTATGGCAGTTATACTTTGATGGTGCTTCGAGAGAAGTTAATAAAGCAGTAACCCCTGGATGTCCTAAGGTCTCCTCCGGAGTTGGAGTCGTCTTAGTTTCCCCGGGGAAGCATGTTATGCCTCGAGCTTATTCACTGACAAATCCATGTTCCAATAACGTAGCAGAGTACAACGCGCTCCTCATTGGACTCAGTTTCGCCAAGGAGCTGGGGGTCGAATATCTCGAAGCTTTTGGGGATTCTCAATTGATAGTCAACCAAGTTCGTGGAGAGTATGAAGTCAGGAACCCAGATCTGATTCCATACCACCAGGAGACCGTCAGAATAGCGGATTCTTTTGAAGAATTTTATATTGAATACATCCCTCGTCTCTAGAACGCTTATGCGGATGCACTGGCAGCACTAGCAGTATCACTCGCGGAACCGCCCGAAGCTGAACTGCTAGTCACAGTAAGATCACACCAACTCTGTATACCCATATACGATATGGATATCGAAGAGGAGGATGATAGAAACGTAAACGCCAAAGAGGTGAACTCAACCCAAATCGGGTCTGAGTCCCGAGATTGGTACTTTCCCATTATTGATTACGTCCAGTATGGCATTTTGCCGGAGGATGCAAAAGAAAGAGAATCTATTCGCCGAAGAGCACCATGATTCTTTTACAATACCGAGACCTGTACATTATACCGTCGAGGGTATGATGATTTACTCCTCCGATGTCTTTCGAACGAAGAAGCAAAAGAAGTTCTCAAGGAAGCACATGAAGGAGAATGCGGCGTACATCAGCCTGGTCCCAAGCTGTATGATCAAATCAGAAGAATGGGATATTTTTGGCCAACGATGGTACGTGATGCAACCGAATATGCATGAGAATGTCATGCCTGTCAAGTGCATGCGAATTATATGCACCAACCACCGGAGCGGTTACACACGTCAACCACGTCCTGGCCATTCGAGACATGGGGTATGGACATTGTTGGTCCCATTTTTCCCCCTTCAGTCAAAGGCGATCGGTTTATTCTCGCTATCACCGACTACTTTTCGAAGTGGGCTGAAGCCATTCCGCTTAAAGAAGTAAAGACAAACAATGTCATCAACTTCATCAAGCATCATGTCATATACCGACACGGCGTGCCGAGGCGGATCGTTCATGACAACGGTCCGCAATTCATAAGCAACGCCTTCATCAGGTTCTGTGACAAATTCAAGATTCAAGATGTTTCGTCAACGGCTTATTATCCCGCCGCTAATGGATTAGCTGAGGCTTTTAACAAGATGATCATCAAGATCTTGTCAAAACTCGTGAAAACCAATAAGCGAGATTAGGACGATAAACTCGGCGAAGCGCTTTGGGCTTATCGCACCACCATATGTACACCTACGGGAGCCACCCCGTATTCGTTAGTATACGGATGCGAAGCAGTGCTACCGTTGGAGATTCAAATCCCCTCCCTTCGGATCACTCTCGCAACGGAGATGACGACCGAAGAGCAACATCAAAAACGTCTCAAAGAACTCGAGAGGTTGGATGAAAAGCGCTTGGAAGCTCAACAACACATTGAGTTCTACCAGGCTAGAATATCCAGGGCTTTTGACAAAAGGGTCCGCCAAAGAAGCTTTAAAGAAGGAGATCTGGTCCTCGCTGCTCGTCGACCAATAATCCTCACCTCCAAGAAGAAAGGTAAATTCGAACCTAAGTGGGAAGGACCGTTTGTAATAGACACAGTCAATTCAAATGGCGCTTATCGCTTAATTTCTTTAGAGGGTGTCAGGCAATTAATGCCAATAAATGGAAAATTCCTGAAAAAGTATTATCCCTAGTACATTCAGAATAACTCATTTATCGGGAAGTTCCTTGAAGAATATTACACTTAATATTCTAGAGGATAACCCAAATTAATTTTCACCACCAAAATCCCTCACTGATCAAGTCCAATTGACAGTGAGTCCACAAAAAAATGTTCTTCTGGGCCTCTTGACTCTTTCCATGAACAAGAGGTCCACTTTCAGTTCGGAGTCCCCTTTCGATAAACGAAAGAACTCCCTTTCTTTTCTCTTTGGTTAAACCTTCTCATGGTCATAACTAAAGTTGAAATTTCACTTCGATAAACGAAGGACTCATCTTCCGATCAGATAACCAATCCTATAAAAGGTAAGTTTATCTAGGTCTTCCAGATTCTCGGAGTGGAGATCCCACTTCTAGTTTTTTTCTTGCACTGGAAATAGAATATAAAATTCTTCCTTTCCAGAATCAAGGATAGAATATAAAATTCTTCCTTCCTTGTTTGGGGAATAGAATATAAAATTCTTCCTTCCCACATCGATCCTTTTTCAAAATTTATCAATTTAGGATTCATCCTAGGTATTTTATCCCGAAACCTAAGCAGGGATAAGTCTGCGCCTAACACGCGCTGCCGGTTTAGTCTTTCTCCGAAGAAGAAGACACCAGAGTTCGATTCTGGGGTATTTTATCCTGAAACCTAAGTAAGGATAAGTCTGCGCTTAACACGCGCTGCCGGTTAGTTCTTAACCATTAAAAAGAACACCCGCCCACATATTCAACATTGTGGCAAGTTGTTATTAATAACACCAGAATCCATGCCTTACACGTATGGGGAATTTTATCCTGAATCCTAAGAAAGAATATGCCGACGCCTAACACGCGTCGCCGATTTGGTCTTTATCCGTAGAAAAAGATACCAGAGCCTGACTCTGGGGACCTTTGTCCCGAAGCCTAAGTAGGGATGAGCCTGTAGGCGTCGAAAATTGCCGATAGGTCCCCGAACATAGCTCGGTGTCAACGAGCGGCGATCGAACGTCACTACCCGGTTCACAAGAGCTCAAATGACGCCGGTGAGCGACTGAAGCAAACCGACGGATTACGTGAGCCGACAGAATGTCAGAATCGCAAGGATACGGGTTGACCGAAAACCCCGCTATCACTGCAATCAGACCAACGCCCGCTGCGCCTCGACCACCCCACAGATAATCCAACCATCGGGGCCTACAGAGCTCGCCGTCACGATTCCAACGCATCCGAAATCACCCAAATCCGAGTTCGGACGAAAAGTCAACGGCGAGTCAACAGCGGGACAACGGCACAGCCCCGGGCTGAACCGGGGACACACGAACATGTCTCGGCTGGCTCGAGACACCCCCAAGGGGTTGTCTCGGCCA
>BQKN01006207.1:0-10725 GCA_022839385.1 Asparagus kiusianus | reverse complement strand
GAATGGACCCTCGTCAAAAGGGCTCGTTCAACCCTGAAGGAACGGATACAAAGGCGTAAGGAGAAGGCCGCCCGCGCTCGTGCTCTCCGCCAACAAGCGCAAGGAATCAAGAAGGAGTTGGTGTCTGAAAAGCCACCAAAGAACCGTAAGGTTTGGATGCCGAAGGCGCCGCAAGCATTTGTTCCGGGCCCGTCTGCTGCATCACCATTGAAGTCCTGGGTTAGCCCAGATTTATCTAAGTTCAAGATCACCATGGCAGATCGCCTTGGTCCCTCGGATGACGATCGAGGCAAAAAACCAGTCAGAGAAAACCCAAATTCGGCAAACAAACCCTTGGTGGTTTCTTATGCAGGGGGTCGTAAACACCCTCCTGTTAGAATTGCTCAGGTCCAAGACGAGAGAATACCGGTTCATTCTCGTTTAGGACCCATGAAGACTCCACACCCACAAAGGGGTGTGTTTAAAAATTTAGCCTTGGATCGCCCAGAAACGACAAACAATCGTCCTGTGCATGTTAACAAGGTTCACAAACCAAAGATAGGTTGCTCAAATCATGGTAGTGATGAGCTATACTATCAAAACAGTAACTCAAGAAAAAGAATTGTCCGAGAAGATGAATCGCACTGCGCATGCGAGAGACTCATCAAGGCAGTATTGACGGAATGCAGTTGCTCGCAAACTAAAGCAAAACGAGTTTCTGTATTTCAAAGACTTTCGAACGAGGCGTCAAAATCTAAAGTAAGATGTTTCAATCAGAGGAAACCTGCAAGGCGGCAAGATGAGTTCCCTGAGGTCACCATTAATATGACCGACAGAGGAAAACAGCATCTAGTCAACCCTGACCCTGATTTCTCTTCAGAAGGGAGAGTTGAGCGGGGTCTTTCTCAAAGAATGGAGCGGTTATGACGGAGGGCCAACCGATGCCGAGACTACAAAAGGATGCACGAAGGTTTATCGTCGGAAGACGAGCTGTCAGATACTTGTTCCGCTATCGCTTCAGACGATACCGCGTCCAGTGTGGGGCGAGCGAGAGAATCATTCGCTATCACGCCAGACCAGTTAGCTCAGATACTGCAAGAAGCGTTGGCCAAACAACGCGAGGAGATCAGAGCTGAAATCAAAATGGAGATGGAGTTAACAATGCAGCATGTACGAGATTTGCAAGCTCAACAAAGTCAACCGGAATCGAGCCAAAAGGCAGAATCCAGCAAACGCAATGCCAGACCTGTACATACAGCTGAGGACGATGACAAAGAAGACGAGACTATCTTTGATGATCCTCCTCCTGATAAAGACAATTCTAAAAGCGGCCCGGTCAAATCAGCTACCCAACCTACTCAAGTTTATTTGAAGAAGGCTGAGGAAGAAGACAAGAAAATGCAGGATCTTGAGAGCAAAGTTAATGCTCTGATGACGGCTCAAGAAGTGAAGAAAACGGGCATTCCATACCTGTACCCGAGGGAGTGGGATCTCATTCCTTATCCCCCAAAATTTAATTTGATTAACTTTACTCCTTTTGATGGCAGGGGTTCACCAACTCAGCACTTGATTTATTTCAAGTCACATCGATCTCGGCGCGATATCAGGAAATGAAGCCCTGATGGTTCGGTCATTCGTAGGAACCCTCCGTGGGCCTGCCTTCGATTGGTACCGACGCCTGAAACCCAGAAGCATCACTAGCTGGGGAGATATGGAAGAATTGTTTCTCACCAATTTCTTCGACGACGACACGGAGGTCTCTATTGGCACATTGTTGGACGAGAAGCAGAAGAATGGGGAGTCGGTTGACGTGTTTGTCAAACGATTCCGGAACAAAGCAGTGAACTGCAAAGATCCACTCACAGAAGAATTCATCTTACAGACATGTCATAACAACCTGTCTTTGGATGTATTAGAGGTTATGGGAGTTGTACCCTCTAAAACCTGGAAAGAGTTGAAAGTTAGAGGTGAGCAAGCTGAACGGTTTCTCAAGAGAAGGAACTTAGAGAGGGGTCAGCCACCAGCTAACAATCAAAACCAGAAACAAAACTTCAATCCTCGAGGCAGAGGAAGAGGGTCGGGAGCCGCTATCGACGCGCATCAAACGTCACAACAGCCGCCGCAACAACAACCGCAGCAGTCGTCATTCCAGTTGGCGCCGAATCAGAATCAACAGCCTCAGAAGCAGTTTAAGCCCTCTGAGCCCAGATTCCCAAAGGAGTATTCATTCAAAGATGATGAAGTGCCGGTCATCTTCAAATACCTGCTGGATAATAATAAGATCAAGCTTTCGCCGGTCACAAACCAAGAAGAAGCGAAGAAGACCAATGACTCAAAATACTGTGCGTATCACAGGAGGGTCCACCATCCCACTAAGGCTTGTTATGTTTTAAAAGACAAAATACAAACCTTAATCGATGTTGGTATTGTGACCCCGAAGCCAAAGGAGAAGAAGGTGGGTGCAAACGCGGTCTCTATTAGCTTCGGATCAGTTCCCTTGTCCTGGTTTCAAGCCGAGCCAGTGTCAGAAGTAAAAATGCAAACCATCAACGATGACCCCTATGGACAGCGCCAAAAAGGGCTAGTATCACACACGACCCCTAATGGCGAAATCCTTTGGGTTCATCCGGATTTGCTTGAAGATGAATAGTGGACGACATCCACGTCAAAGAAAAAATCGAAAGGTAAAGGAAAGGAGAAGTCCTGTTACTGAGCCTCGGCGATTCCAGAGAAAGACGACGAGGAGATAGCAGCTCTTCCACTTTCTGATGAAGAACGAGAAGTTTTCGCTACAAGGGGTGGAAACGAATACCACTACAAATATCCGGAAACTTCTAATCCAAATGCTAAAACTCTTTCAGAACTGGGGGTAGTTGCGACTCCTCCTGTGACTGTTGAGAAACCTCAGAAGGTTGTTAAGCAGAAAGAGAAAGAACCTCAACCCAAAGAAGCTCAACTTCCGAAGCAGCCTCGTTTCAATCGACCTATTAGACGAGACAAACCGGATAGTTCAAATACTCCGTTCCGCTTCGACGTCATGACTCAATTAACTAATATCCCAGCAAGGATCACGCTATACGAGTTGCTTCGCCTTTCGAAAGAAACCAGGGAAGCTTTACAAGAAGCCTTGGCTGATTCTGAGGTATTCCTCACTCAGATCAAGCCAACTCCTAAAGAGCCAGAGTCGTCGGTGCAGCATTGCAATCTGGCAGCCACCAAATTTCCTTGCATTGCTTTCACGAAAGAAGATATACAAGTCAGGAATTCAAAGCATGATAGACCGTTATATTTTACAGGATATATCGGTTCGAGCATGGTCAACCGGATTCAAGTCGATCCGGGTTCCGCTGTTTGCATCATGCCACTTCGGTTGATGTACCACCTCGGAATTCCCGCCATCAAGTTAGCCTCCACAGGAACGGTCATCTACGGGTTCAATACTAGTGGATCAAGACCGTTGGGAAAAATCCGGGTGAAGTGTCAACTCGGAGATTTGAAGTCTGAAGTCACTTGCTATGTGATCGATGCAGAGACTTCCTATAACTTACTGTTGGGTCGCCCATGGATCCACAGTAATCTTATAGTTCCCTCTACCCTCCATCAGTGTTTGAAGTATGTCGACACTAATGAGGAGGTCAAGACGGTGGTCGCGGATAAGCAACCATTCAAGGGGTTAGAAAATTATTTTATTGACTCCCTTCTATATGGTGCTGAGTCCGATACTGAACCATCGGCCCATGGCACGGACAGCGGTGAAGAAGCTAATACCGAAGCCGGGCTCGATTATAGTGAAGGTCTTGTACTAAACGACATTGAACCTCTTGTAATCGATCTTGACGGTGATGAATCGTCGGACGAAAGTTGTAACTGACAACTTGCCGACGAAATAATAAAGGATGATTTAGAGTACTCGCCTTGTCTTGATAATGTAATGAAGGAATTGTATGATAATCCTAATCTACACATGCCACTTCGCTCGTCTTGCACGACGATGAAGTATCTGCAAAATTCAGACGGGACAACGGTGATCCTACCCGCAAAGACAGGGGGTGAGAAAGAAATAATCTTTGGAAAAGGGGATCCATCCCCAGCTCCTGATCTTTTCTTGGACAGTAACTCAGATGAGGAAAAGCCTGGGTGGCATTTCCCTCGATATAGTTCACAAGCAAATAATTTGACGAGGCAAGGCTATGACCTCTCGCTCGGTGAATGTCTTTATTTTGGTCAAGGAGTCAGGGTTCCACCCCGTTCTACTTATGTACCAAAAGGAAAACCAGATAATTATTATAGTCATAAAAGAGGTCTAGGTTATGCTTCGTCATCTGATGACGAGTTTTGCCAGCAGATCATTAACCAATTAAGAAGTGTGAGTGGGCATTCATCCGATACTTCAATGTGGGACTCTGACGTGAGCATTGGAGAGAGATTCAAAGCCCTAATGACGAACATGGCGACTGTTGATCCTTCCACAACTGAAGGAGACGACCAGTTGCCTATTTGGGAAGATCCCTGGATGCATTACATGAATATCCAGTACGGTGATCGATTTGAGCAAAGAGAACCTCCTACTGAGGATAAAGTAGTACAAATTAATATGGGCGACGAAGCTAATCCGAAACCTATATTTATCAGTGGTGATCTTCCACCGGATGAAAAAGAGGAATTAATTGCCCTCGTTAAAGAGTATATCGACGTTTTCGCTTGGAACTACGAAGATATGCCGGGACTCGATCCAAATGTAGCAATGCATACCCTTAACATAAAATCGGATGCTAAACCTGTCAAGCAACAACAAAGACGGTTTCGTCCGCAAATTATGGAGGCAATAGAAGCTGAAGTCAAAAAACTGATCGATTCAGGTTTTGTCAGGGAAGAACAACATCCTGAATGGTTGGCTAATATAGTTCCAGTTCTTAAGAAGAATGGAAAAATCAAAATTTGTATTGACTTCAGAGATCTGAATACCGCATGCCCTAAAGACGACTTCCCCTTACCAATTATGGACGTCATCATTGATAATACATGCGGGTTTGAGAGAATGTCATTTATGGATGGATTCTCAGGATATAATCAGATTAAGATGCATCCGGATGATGAAAAGCATACAACATTCAGAATACCCCTTGGTGTCTTTTGTTATACTGTTATGCCGTTCGGTTTAAAAAATGCCGGTGCTACATACCAACGAGCCATGACGAAGATCTTTCAAGAACACCTTCGGAAGACCGTTGAATGCTACGTTGATGACCTGATCGTTAAGAGCCGTGATAAAAATGACCATATTAAAGATCTGAAGACGATGTTCGATCTTATGAGAAGTCATCAGTTAAAAATGAACCCGACTAAATCCTTCCTTGGAATGTCGAGCGGTAAATTTCTTGGATTCGTCGTCACCACAAAAGGTATTCATATTGTTCCTGATAAGGTGAAGGCAATACATGAGCTGCAACCGCCGAGAAATCTTAAAGAACTCAGAGGATTGTAAGGTCGATTGGCATATATCCGTCGGTTTATATCAAATCTGTTCGGAAAATGTCAGCCATTCTCCAAACTCACAAAGAAGGGCGTATCGTTCATTTGGGATGAAGTATGCCAAAAGGCGTTCGAAGATATTAAAACATATCTGGCGAACCCACCTATTCTCGTTGCACCAAAATCAGGCAGACCGTTTTTGATTTACGTCAAAGTGACGAGCCATTCGTTAAGTGCATTACTTGCACAAGACGACAATAACGGTCACAAACAAGCGGTATATTACCTGAGTCGCACACTAGTAGGAGCCGAATCTCGTTATCCAATGATCGAGAAGGAATGCCTTGCATTGGTATTTGTAATCCAGAAAATGCGACATTTCTTAGTCGGACAGACAATTTCTGTCATTTCCAACATAAATCCAATACGCGTATTCATGACCCAGCCGGCCTCCATGAATTGGCGTCTAGCTAGATGGGCTCTACTCTTATCGCAATACGACTTGTACTTTAAACAACAAAAATCAGTTAAAGGACGAGCTATTTGCGATCTTCTGGCGGAAAACCCTACGAAGGATGTAGTCGAATTGTACGACGATCTGCCGGATGAAACCCACGAAGTTAATACTACTTCACATCGACAAGTGTGGCAGTTGTACTTCGATGGGGCCTCACGCGCAACCAATGTAGCGAGCGCACCCGGATGTTCTAAAATATCCTCAGGAGTGGGGGTCGTTTTAGTTTCCCCGGAAAAGCATGTCTTGCCTAGAGCATACTCGTTGACCGGACCATGTTCTAATAATATGGCCGAGTACAATGCATTGATAATCGGACTCAACTTTGCCAAAGAGCTGGGGGTCGAGTACCTTGAAGCTTTTGGAGATTCTCAACTGGTAGTTAATCAAATACGAGGAGAGTATGAAGTCAGAAATCGAGACCTGATTCCATACCACCAGGTGGCCATCGAGATGGCAAACTCGTTTGAAGGATTCTTCATCGAGTACGTTCCACGTCTCCAAAATGCGTACGCAGATGCATTGGCGGCACTGTCGGTATCCTTGGCTCAACCTCCCGAAACAGAGCAATTGATTACAGTGAGGACCCACCAGCTTATCGTTCCAATCTACGACTCGGATGTTAAAGAAGCATACTCAACAGGAGTTGAACCCGAAGTTCGAGATTGGCGTTTTTCTATTATCGACTACGTCCTACATGGTATATTACCTGAAGATGTGAGAGAAAGGGAATCGATTCGGCGAAGAGCGCCGAGATTTTACTACAACACCACAGCACAAATGTTGTATCGACGATCGTACGACGGTCTTTTACTACGTTGTCTCTCCAACAAAGAAGCGGAACAAGCACTCAAAGAGGCGCATGATGGGATATGCGGTGCACATCAGCCCGGTCCTAAACTCTGTGATCGACTTAGAAGAATCGGGTATTACTGGCCAATTATGGTAAAAGACGCAGTCGACTACGCACGACGATGTGAAGTGTGTCAGTTACATACAAATTATATGCACCAACCTCCTGAATATTTACATCCATCGGCGACATCATGGCCATTCGAAACTTGGGGAATGGATATAGTAGGTCCTATTTTTCTGCCTTCGGTTAAAGGGGACCGTTTCATTCTGGCAATCACCGATTACTTCTCGAAATGGGCAGAAGCAGTTCCACTTAGAGAAGTAAAGACGAGTGATGTTATCAAGTTTATCAAACATCATATCATATATCGGTATGGTGTTCCAAGGCGAATAGTACACGACAACGGTCCTCAGTTCGTCAGCAACGCATATATCAAATTCTGCGGCAAATTTGGGATTAAGGACGTTTCATCAACCGCTTATAATCCTACAGCTAACGGATTAGCCGAAGCTTTTAACAAGACTATCATCAAGATTCTGGCAAAGTTGGTAAAAACCAATAAGCGAGATTGGGATGACAAACTTGGCGAAGCCCTGTGGGCTTATCGTACAACTGTCCGTACGCCCACTGGAACAACCCCATATGCTTTAACATATGGATGTGAAGCCGTCCTTCCATTGGAAATACAGATTCCATCCCTCCGTATCGCTCTCGCAACGGGAATGACGACGGAAGAAAATCATCAAAAACGTCTCGAAGAATTAGAGATGTTAGATGAAAAGCGCTTGGAAGCTCAACAACAGATCGAGTTTTATCAAGCTAGAATTTCTCGGGCTTTTGATAAAAGGGTCCGACGACGAAGTTTTAAAGAGGGAGATCTGGTTCTTGCTGTTCGAAGACCTATGATTTTCACTTCTAAGAAGAAAGGCAAATTTGAACCTAAATGGGAAGGGCCGTTTGTGATAGAAACAGTCTATTCAAACGGTGCATATCGCCTGATTACTCAGGATGGCAATAAATTAATGATGCCAATAAATGGGAAGTTCCTGAAAAAGTATTACCCGTAATACGTTCAGGATAACCTATGTAAAACAGGAAGTTCCTAGAGAGTCCTATACAGGATATTTCAGGATAACCTGTTATAAGTTGATTATTCTCAATGGAAAATGATCATGTGAATAATCCATTCTTAATTATGATGAAAATAATTAAGACCCTCTTACTATTTTTGTTGAGACGAGATTTAATGACAGTTGATCTTTCCTCACAAAATCCTGTAATGCAATCATGGAAAGGGGAAATTCAATGATTCGTAACCCTGCACCATGAAAACCCCATCGGTCAGATCGACCAATGGTCATCGGTCCGTATCAGTCGACAAGTTATTTCATGTCAAATTCTTATGTTTGAAATCAAAATTTCCCACCGAGTAGTTCATGCAAATCAACAAACTCATTGTTATTTGTACCCTACTCCTATTCATCACTTGGTCAAACCTTACTACAGTTAGGACCAAAGCCAAAATCCCCTCTCGATTCGCTCCATGAACGAGAGGTCCACAAATTGAGTGATCAAACCTTTAAACAGTTAGGATCATCTCAAAACCCCCACTTGGTCAAACCTTCCTACAGTTAGGACCACAACCAAAATCTCCTCTCGATTCGTTCCATGAACGAGAGGTCCACAAACTGAATAATCAAACCTTATGACAGTTAGGATTATTCAAACCAATCCGGATTCCCTAAGTGGAGATCCCACTTTGAGTTTCCTTTGCATCAGGAGATAGAATATAAAATTCTTCCTCTCCAATTCTGGGTTTATCTTTACCAACAAACAAGAGACCAGGAGTCGGAATATGAAATTATTCCTCTCTAATTCTGGGTTCATCTCTACCAACAAACAAGAGACTAGGAGTCGGAATATGAAATTATTCCTCTCCAATTTTGGGTTTTTCTCTACCAACAAACAAGAGACTCTGAACTGAAATATCCGAGTTCTTTCTTCACCGACTTAGGTTCGTTTTCATACATAGAGAACGTGACCTATCTACACTTTAAAATCCATGTCATTCACGCATGGGGGATGTTATCTCTATCCCTTATTAGAGATAAGTCTACATCTAACACATGTAGCCTACACATTCAATGTTGTAGTTTAAAGTCTAAAAGAGTTTAAGTCTTTTAGCTCAACGTTATATGTGAAACGGACTTAGATAATTCACATACTAGCCCGATTCAAACGGTAGTCGGTAAAGGCATATCAAATCCGTTGATGGCTGGGGATTTGCCAAAAATCCTATAAGTATTATGGTTATTTATTCTAAACAAGAATGAGTAATCATAATAAAATCTCAATGAGCAAAAGGGTTCACTATATTGACTAAAAACGTTCAAACAAAAAAAATACATGTTCTCTAATTACAAGAGTTTATACTGACGAATCTGATCTTCTAGTTTTGAAAGTTCTATCGCGTAAGCCTGTTCAAGCTCAGCGGTCAGTTTAATTTTGAAGGCTTCTTCGTCAACACTTTGAAGTTCAGCGATCTCTTGTTCCTTCTCAGCAAGTCTCTTATCCTGAATATTCAATCGCTGATATAGGTTTTCTTCAATTTGAGTTGTCTTCATCAACTCAGATGCTATAACTTCACGAGCGTCCTTGGCTTTTGCTAGTTGCTCTTCTAGACGGTCTATTTCAGCTTGATTCGACTCTAAATCCCGTTGTAGATCGATCTTAGCCTGTATTCTTTTGGCGACATGCACCCTGAGTTGATGACTTGGGCTCTTAGCTTTTGAAGTTCAGAGTTAGCAGATTTCTGAGAATCGCGCCATGCCCGCAACTTGAAGTCCATATGAGAAGCGATGTAGGAGGGTACGCCTTTAGTGCGAAGATCCTTCAGAAGTTCAACGTGTTGCTTCAGCTCGACTAAATAAACGTCGATCGAATCGGCTAAGTCGTTATATCCTTCGTCGTGGATGCCCGACATATAACGATCAAACGGTTTCTTAAAATTCTCAAAAGGTGAACCTTTTAAGAGAATACGATCGACCATAAAGTTCCAAAAAGAGACGAAACCGTGAAGATCAGAGCAAATGACGACTTTTTTCGGATCCATAGGAGACAATTCGCATACATCTCCCGAACGATCATCCAGATTCTTGAACAGATAATCGGCAAATTGTTTTAGACTGATTTGGGGAGACTTCTTCCTTGCTTTGGGATCCATCTCGGCCATGGCTATGTGATAGTGGCAGGTCAATTCCTATAAAGTGTCATGAGTCACAGCTGACCGATCCTTCATCTTGTTTAGCTGATTGGTAGTTGGGAAGAACTCTTGATATGAGACATCGCCCATCGGCAAACCAGACACCTTCATCATTTCATGCAGGGGTAGTCCGAGCTCCCCATTCTTGGTAAAGAATGTATTAGTGTCCGGGTTGTAGATCTCGAACAGACAAAGGAAATGACCTACACTAATCTGTAGACCACTCATAGTAGCACGGATCGGGACCGCCAACCCCAGTTCTGCTAACTCTCGCCCCCAACGTTTCAATACATAGCGAGTCATTCTGTTCCACCCCCACTTGTCTCCAAAATAGTGGACCCATCCATAACATCTGAAATTCTCTCTGGGTAATATTTTTCCCACTGCCGCTAACCGGTTCTTCACGGTGTTGGCCTGCACTGTTGTTTCATTTTGAGGTATATTGTCTTGACCTAAGACACCTGGATGAAGCCCTCGTACGGAAGCTCTTTCACTGGAACCTGGAGTAGCTTCTTTCCTAATGAAACCATAGTGAATGCCCTCGTGATTTTCAGTTAATCTCCAGAACATTTCGCGGTTAACGGATAAATTTCTGAACTTTAACAGCGAATATTCCCGAGGAATCCAGGGTAAATATAAGAA
>BQKN01006197.1:0-13278 GCA_022839385.1 Asparagus kiusianus | reverse complement strand
CCCCCCGCGCCGCCGCCGCCCGAGACCTTAGTTTGATCTCCTTGTTAGTTCGAGCACTGTTATCCACATTCTGGATATGGATTTTCTTTCAAATTAATTTTTCTTCATCTTTCATTATTATACTATTTCTTCGATTGATTTTTTATTTTATTTTTTCTCCTCCTGGTTATTTCTCCAAAAGAATAATTAATGACAAGTTATTTTATCAACAAGTGAATATAAGAAATCTCATCCCTAAAACTAGCTATTGCCTTAAAATTTTGCGAGGAAATAATAAGCAAGACTCAAATGAATGATTCTTCTTGCATAAGACTTCATTCATATTTACTCGAAAATATTCTGAAACACACAACAACATAAATAATACCATGAACTATATTTGCTACACAGACTCTACCCTGCTAGATTTGAATCTAGAATGTCTAGACCACATCTATCTAATCAGATATTGATGATAACAGATTTTTTAAAGGAGTTTCATAAACCGTAGAAGATACTTAACAAATCAAGAATCCTGACGAAGTGTTTTCCTTTAAAACCTCTTAATCTCAACAGACTCAATACCTGATGTATATCTGGATATATCGATATGAATTTTTATGTGTGAAGCATGCAGATGCCAAATTAGCCCATGTGAAATTTGATGTATATCTATACATATTTCCATGTGCAGTTAAAATCTGTTTGCCGTAAACTTACTATGCCTGAATATGCCAATAAATGACTAACTGATTCATCAAAAATGAGGATGTTATTTTAAAATGCTGTAATTTCACAGTCACTTGATATGCATGAAGCTCAAAAAGATGTTATGCAGTTAAGGGTAAAAAGAAAACCTTGACTGTTGCAATCTAGGTGTCTGAAGACAGTCAAAAACTGGTATCAGTTCCTTTGACCTAGATTCAATTGTTCGAGTTGGAACCTTCTCTATCTCAGTTTCTCCACCCATATCACTGTCATTGTCTGTGATGGTGTTTCCTACTGTCATCACTTGAAAGTATATCTAAGGATGAAAAAAATCAATTTGGTATAATTAAATGATATAAAAGTAATATCAAACAAAATAGAAGCACAGTCATCACACATCCACGAACATAAAAGTACCTCAGGCTTTGCCCACAATGGAACCTGAGCTGAATGCATATGCAATTCAGCCTCAGATATGTACTTGTGATGGTTTTCTTCAACGCTATCTTTCACTTTTGCGTCTGAACCCCTGTCAGTGGGATAAATACTAGTTCCTCTTTTCATCCCTTTCTGGGTAACCTTGGAGCTTTCTCCATTCCCATGTTCACCATACACGTCAAGATAATCAACTCTATCTCTTCTGTTCCTTTTATGACAAACATCCCATTTCTGAAGTGGCTCCACCACTATCCTCGAATCACACTCTTGTGACAACCCACTAGAAACTGTACCTAATCCAGTTATATCCATGCCAGAATCTTTCCCACTTAACTGCCGCAAAACATACTGAATAATGCTTCCAGATGGAGAGAAAACAAGCAAGTGGTATTTTGTCCTTAATGAGTTGAAGTCTTGGTACAGGCCAGAACTCTTACAGTTGTGAAAGACGGAAGCAATGGCTCCAGAAAGAGGACTAACGCGGCCTGTAGCAGCTGCTGCAGCACCAGACACAGCTCCTTTCCACCCATTCCCATTTCTAATTCTGCTTACGGCTGATAATGTAATTGGATTGCCAGAGGGGTAAAGGAGGTTTTGGCTGTTAGCCTTAGATGGAACAGAGTTTTGGGGCCCAGTCTTCAATGTCAGATCAGGTGCATTGCTGCCATTTACCAAATTGGCATCAGAGACCTGGAGGTTTAAAAAACCTCCAGAGGGGGAAACTGAAAATAAATGACTAGTACCCCTAGATGAACTGATCATTATCCATTGGCTGTCATCACTAAAACTGATATCTTGTATGACCTGATTTATGTAACAAATGGAAAAGAAAGGTCAGTGAGAAAGGAATGAAGCTCAACAAAAGAATCATGACTCTATGTATGCATATATACCGCGTTTGTGATGCCACGTTGCAACCTGTAAAGATGAATGCAATTCCCCATTGCACCAGTGTGTGATGAACTACATTGTGGAGAAGGCATAATTCGGAATACATTTATATTGTGACCATTAATGGATGCTGTAACTAATAAGGTCCCACTGGGATCAAAACATAATGCAGAAATAGGACTCCTATGTGCCCTGAACTGCACAATAACAGATTTGAGAACAATATCTCGTATAATAACCTGGAAATAGTAGAGAAACCAATCAAGTATTAGAAATTAGAGGAAGAGCATAAGAAAAGAAATAAATTTAGATGGTTAATCTTAGAACTAGATGCAAACCAATGCAACGGTTTTAAAACAAGTACGTGTGCAGAAAAATAAAGTATAGAAACTGAATAAACTGAACCTTGCCAATAAACGAGCTTAAGATGCTTCAATCACTTTCTTGAAAGAATTAAATGACCAATAAACAGGAAATTTTTCATTCAAACTGTAATGAAGATAGCTTCAAGGGTTCCTTTGAAATTTGTTCCCTTAAATTGACAAAGGCAAATAATAGGCAAGTAAACGATCAAAAGTATAGTTATATTTATTGCAAAAGAGGCAGATAAATATGCTCTTGAAGAAAAAGCACTAAAACATACAAGAGGAAAATGGATACCATTCCAACATTGTCTATATCAGGCACATGACTGTTGATAGTACCATTCGTTTTAAGGCTGGAACTTCCATTTTTTACGTAGCCATTGTTCTCAGCTACAAATTCAGAGCAATACTTTGAAAGCTTCTTGTACCCAATATCTCCAAGGGTCACAATACCAGCTGCAAGGTGTTTGCTTGATTCTTTTGCATAATGTGCCACCAAACTTCCATTTGAATAAGATTGAGATAAACCTGAAGTGGTGGTCAGGTGCTGTGGGCTTACGCGACTAGTATTTGACACAATAACTGAAGTTCCACTGTACGCAAACCACCTAGGACCAACTGCAAGTGGTCCATAACCTATACCCCCAGATCCAGGACTTCCCCAAACTATGGGACATGTGAGAATAGTGTATTCTCTCTCTAAAGTTTCGGCATCAAAGCAATGAATCTGCAGCATAAATGGCATTCTTCTTAAAACTATGATTTCAAGAAGAAAAAAAAAATAGTTCTGGGAAGAAAGTTAAAGAGTGGGCATACCTGAGCAGCTTGAGAAATAGCTATAATGCGAGGACTACACCTCACTGAATAAACTGCTGTTCTGAACTTCAAAACATGAACATAATCATGAACCTTTAATGAATAAAAGTGAACAAATGTAGGCAATGAGTTATCATTACCCAGCTCCTGGGTAAAACCTGCACTTTCATTGGAAGAAAAGGTCCCACCATCAGAATTGTTATTATTCCCAGATAGAGATACATCTCCAGCAACAACCAGCAATGGACGAACATCAGCAAATTTATCTTCAGACCTCTTTCTTGCAACAGGTTTCTTTAGCATTTGCAGAAATGAAACTGGACCATCATGTCTGGAAACTAGTTGCCGAACATCATCAGCATCCTCAACATCCCAAACCTGGAAACCAGACCTATAAGCCAACAACAGAACTTGGCGCAGGACACCATCTTGACTTTCTAATTTGTCAAATCCAGCCCAAAACACCTAAGCGCAAATGAATAGAATTATTGAGAATAGGCACAGATAAATGAAATTAACGGCCTTATAAGTTGTTGAGCAAAGAAACAAAGGATACACATCAGAGGAAAGACGACAGTAATCACACAAGGAACAATTTCACAATGTATTACTTAAACATCAAACTATTGTCACTGTAATGGTAACGAGACCAACACTCACGGTCAACTACGCTTTAAGCAATCAACACACATATATATATAGGAACGGTGGAATCTAATTAAGGGTGAATAGCCACTTCAAACATGAACTAAGCTTTAAGCAATCAACACATAATCCCTTTTTGACTTTTAAAAATTCTAGGTTATGATGCATCATGTCATATCCTTATCCGTGTCTGTGGAACAGAGCTCGGTCACCATTTTTCATGATGATTGGCCTAGAGATAAATTCAGTGTGTTGAGAATTTTGATCATTTACCTAAACTAATGGTGGACGGAGGATTAAGTCCTTGAGGAATCAATGTTGGATTCAAATACAACTTCCGATTGCACTTAACCCCAACTTAAAAGTGGAAATTATGACTTTACATACAAGACTCGTAGTTTTAATAAATAAGAAAAGAATAAGTTCTCAGATTTCATGAGGCAAGCAAGAATCCTGTGTACCACGCAATTAATTGGAGAAAGATTCGATGTGCAAATACGGAAAACCACTCCATCACCAAAAAAAAAGAACAGGGGGCAACACCCACCTGCTTGTCTCACAGAAGCTGTGGAACTCCTCTTTTCTCCCAACACTACCTCATTTTCTGCTCATCGTGTTTGCAACGACATAAATCAAGTTGGTAAAACACCTAGCTCCAAGTGTGGCAACTCCTAGCATGAGCCAAGTCATGCAGGACATATCAGTTCTACAGTATAGTTGGAGAGGAATAGACGGCAAAAGCCAACGCCTACTTCTGATCTCTAAAAGCACCTGCTTTTAAATCCATTGGTGCCTTGTCCCCTAAAACACTAAAGAAAATAATGTGTTGCATTTAAAACCTTCCTCATACATTACTCAGGTTCTCTCTCATTTGCAATTTCAACAAGTACAAATTTGTAAGGGAAGAACCTCAACTTCAACTACTAAAAAATAACGTTTTTATGTTACGACCTCAAATCCATTTGAAATTTTATACATTTTCTACACTGTCAATGCCTCTAAAAATTAGTAAACGCTCAATCAGGTACAACCAATATCCTACACAATGGTAGTTATATTTCTCATCAGAAAGGAGCACATCCAACTCTCTCCTATTCCTTAAATAAAACATATCCAGAAAATAATATCAAAACATAATGATACTCGATCATAAATAATGCCCCAAAAGCCCACATATTTGCCACCCACATATTTGCCACACAAAATCAACTGTGGCAAAATCCATAACAGCTTTTTCTTGCATAACATCAAAATAGCATCCATAGTTCAAAAGAGAACAATAGCTGGCACACCGAGAATGATAACTGTATTAACAGATTCAGCTGCCCTGAAGTGTATCAACAAAAGAACATCTTTCATTAACCCGTCCAAACTTGGCATAATGGCAAACATGAGCCACGACAAATAACGCTTTTCCAAAAAAAGAAATCCGACAATTGCATTACCGCTCTAATCGACAAGGAGAAAATCTGACTCCCTTTTTCCTAATGATCCAATAATGCATTACCATTCCAATTGACAAACAGAAAAGCTGACATCCTTCATCTGAAGGAGAAATTTCCCTAATGATCCAATCACAATGTCCAACTTTATGATTTGCAGTCATCATAAGAACAACAGCTTTCCCACAGAATAATCAGCTACAATTTACTGAATTTAAGAGATCCTTCTAAACATAGCATCATTTGCTCTCGAGTACAAACAATGCTTCTCCCAGTACATAATCATCCTAACCGACAAATAGTGAATCTATGTCCAGATTATTACCATCATCCTAAAGTCAACACCCTCACAAGACTGATACTTCCAAAATAAGAGATCTTCCCAACAAAGAAACTGCCACAACACTCAAGCTGCCACAAATTAAAGCGTTTCCCCAAGTTAGAACCTCAATCAGACATTAACATTCTTGTCTATAAACAGCAATTCTAGCTCACTAGATCCCTTTGACACCTTGAAATTGGGTCCCTTACAATCTCAAAACACGATCAATCATCCACCAAACTTCCCAAAAGTCAAACCTTTTCCACGGTAACATCACACCTATGGTCGCGGGAAAATTCCAACTTTTCTCACGCAACCAAAATATCAAGTTTCTACTTCTAGAACCAACATTCATCAAACATCAAAACAGAACACTAAATTAAATGAATATTCATCTAATACCTGATCACGAGCAGCATCCTCATCACGATCAGCTAAGGACGAAGCGACCGAAACCCCCGCAGATTTCACAGTCGACGCCACATTCGAAGCACCATTAGAGACAATCCTCAAGTAGCTCGAGAAGCTCCTCATGAATCCATTGTTCCGTCCGGATCCTTGAGGCCTCTGCCCCTCATTCCTCATCCCAAACGATCACCAACAGCGCCAACCGAGCAATCGAGACCAAACCCTAGAGATCTCCCAATATCACAAAATCTCACAATCATAACCTCAGGCTGTTTCTTTTGCTCTGTAGAATCAACAAGAAACAGCCCCGATTCAGAGTCAAGTGTCGACATCCGCCATCTCCGATCAAATCCCAAACAATCGAGCCAGAAACTAACGAAATCTAAAGAACTCGGAGCAAATTTTTAGGTTTTTTTTTTCCTCGTTCTTCTTCTAGAGAGAGAAAGAGAGAGGTAGAAGAAAGGATCGCTTGTGATCAGATAATGAAATGATGACACTCTTCTCTGTCTACGATTACGTCTTGGTGTTCTTTACCTCGGAGTTCTATATATAATCTTGCGCTTTTTACATTTTAACCCCCTGGTTTGGGATTAGATTATTAGAATTAAAAAGTCAGAGGTTAAATTAAGGAGGACTTTATTTAAAAAGATTAGGAAAGGGAGGAGATCTCTTTGTCGTGCTCAGGACGTCAAAAGGGTTTTCACGAGCGGTAAAACAGGGCGAGGACCGAGATAACTTGTTATCCACGAACATTGTAGTTAAACGATTCTTTAAACGAGAGCGAGTTTTGTCTTTTGTCGTACTAGTGTGTGCCCCGTGCAAAGCACGGGTTTTTTTATTTTGCTACAGTGTTCCCGCTCCTTTTTAATTCTCCTGTTTGAATTTTCTGGGGGTGCTACAGTAACTCGCCTGCTACAGTACCATTTTCGAGCTGCTACAGTAACCGATCTGCTACAGTACCGGTGTAATTTATTTTCTGCTACAGTAATAATGCTACAGTAAATATACTGTAGCATTTACTGTTTGATGAACAGTGGCTCTTTGTTTCTCCCTTTTGTATAAAAGAATAGATTAGAATGGACGGTGCGGTTTAGCAATTAGCAGCGAGGTAACGTGTCGCTTAAATGGCAGAAGGGATCCGAGGCGTCGACGTTTGCCTCTCGTTCTCCAGCGGAGCACCCGATGCGTTGAGACGAGGGAGAGCAAACTGGAAGGATGAATCGGGTCACCGCTGGTGCGGATAAGGCTCATTCTGGCTTTTGGGTCCTCGTTATCTTTGTCCCCAAGTTAGTACTTTGAAAAATCGTCCCCAAAAAAATTGTTTTGGTATTTAAAAAAGAAAAACTTTAATGCAATCCCTTTTTTCTTATTTCACCTAAAGATAATTTATGTAGTGGCAGAATATGGATAGTTCGTCGTTATACCATCGACATACAATATGATTAATCATGGGTCTTTATATACGTCCTTCCCTCCTTGAAAACTGTAAAATTGAAGTCCTTCGTTAGGAGCAACCATATACGGAGTCTGTGTGTTCCTCTAATACGTACCGTATATAAGATAGATTTAAGCTAATGAAACTGTTTTTATTAATAATATACATTATTTAATGAATATTTGAGCAATAAACGCCATTATCTCTTATTAATAAAATTATTAAGCGTTTTTTCAATCTTAAAACATGCTTGTTACATGCAAGCAAAATATTCTGAATGATCCACAGGGAAGTCCAAATCTTAAAATGTTCTTACTTTCTCTTAGTGGTTTAGAGAAGTCGAGATCTCAAAATATTCTTACCTTTTCCTAGTGGTTTAGGACATCCCACATATAACAGGAGTTTTTTTTTAATCCAGTCTGAAAACGAATCCAAGACGTGAGCAATATTGAAACCTCTCAACAGTTTAAGTCACTCGTGGTGAGTTAAAAGAGAATTTTGCTAAGATTGCGGTGAATTAAAAGAGAATTTTGCTAAGATTTTGAAACCTCCCAACCTTTTAAGTCACTCGCGGTGAATTAAAAGAACTAGAATTTTGCTAAGATTGCGGTGAATTAAAAGAGAATTTTGCTAAGATTGCGATGAATTAAAAGATTGCGGTGAATTAAAAGAGAATTTTGCTTAGATTGCGGTGAATTAAAAGAGAATTTTGGGAAGATCGATCTCTACTCCTATTTCCTGCATAAATTTGTCAATGTTAAAGAAGTTTTGACAATAGCGAGCTTTGCTACAGGGACCCAAAATATGGGACCAATAGAGGGGACAAGTGAGGTGTCTCACTCCTATTGGATAATGAGTTGGCCATCATTAATGATGGCCAACTCATTATCCAATAGGAGGGAGACACCTCACTTGTCCCCTCTATTGGTCTCATATTTTGGGTCATTGAGGAATTTTTCTTTTAGCATTGCATAAGAAAATCAAAAACGTCAGTGGATTCAAAAGGGAGCGATATAGAACAGACGGTTGGTTTTATTAGAATTCAGATACTTATGCAGTTTGGACTATACTGGACACTTAGGAGTCTGGACACATATTCATACTAGAGATTTTAGTATAAATCCAACTCTTAATAGAATAGAGTTTTGACCCATATGAGTAGGAGAATTACTTAATCCTGATATTGTAAAAAAGGTTTTGTCTGGATGAATTAATCCTACGTAATTTATACATAAATATTCAAAACTATAATGACTTTTCATAATTTTCTTAGAAAATTATGGGTCACATTCTATTGTTTCAGCTACTAAATTGACGAAATAAAAGCAAAATAAATGTACACACGGAACTTTCTCCCTTCTGGTCCAAAAAGTGAGATTACAGCCAAACTCAATTAAGCTTTACATTTCTCCTAAAAAGATGAAGCGCAAAAGATGCTCTGTTTTATTGAGTAAGAAAACAGTTAGCAAAAAGAGTACGAAAATACCCCGTCTTATGCATAGTACATTAGCTTTCTGGAAATTTCTTAAATTTTAATAGGCTGCATATCGTGTGACCAAAAATGCTATTAACACCTACGCTAAGGTCACGCTTCTCTACATTATTATGACTCTTATAAAATTCTAATCTACAAATAAATTAGGAATTACGCAAGGGGTCTTGTACAAAATCCGAAAGCTTCTGTTGAAGCAAGGACCACTTCTGGCTAAAGAAACTGTAGACGTAACCGTCCTAATCTTAATTTGTCCCGTGCGCACGAAAGGACCACCAACCCCTGGGATCACAAGAACAATTTTCATTACAGCCCAGCACTTATACTCTTTTAGATATTAGTGCCTAAAATCTTAAATAACTTCATGCTTGTTCCTCGAGTGTCTGAAATTGCTCATAATCCCTCAAATCTTAAGGGGTCTTGCAAATTAGTCCCTTAATGACCAAAATGTCTCAGCTTGTATTATACCCCCCAAAAACCCCTTCAAAAAGCAAAATAAATAATAATGATAAGTTGAGGGGTATTTTGATTATTGAGGGACCAATTTGCAAGAGCCATTATGATCCCGAGGGCTTATGAGAATTTTTAAAGATTTGAGAGTTTAGATATGGAATTACTAAAGATTGGAGGGACTTATATATAAGAAAAACCTTTGTTTTTCACGACTTGCTTGTCTTGTTCGAATTTTTATCGAAAATCAAGGTAACTTGTTTTTCAGGTTTGACCCGAATCTGTAGTTTTAGGTTGATCAAACTCGTTTAGAATCTAAAGATAAGACTTACGACTTACGAGTCATGCATTTCACAAAGTAGGTTTCTTATACATCCTAGTTTTATGCGCCTATAGTTAAATATTATAATTTTTTGTTTTTAGTTTATTTTTTTACTAAAATTTGTTCCTCGATTTTAATTTGATAGTTTTTACTCACTTATGTTTCTAAAATTAATATTATGATTATTTATTTTTTTAATGTTTGTTTGAATGGGTTATACATAATTTAAAGTTTTTTGTTGATAATTGAATCGGGCACGGCACCAATGCGAAACCAATTTGGATATTCATGATATTTGGATCGACATGAAGAAGCTTTATTAAGGAAGTATAGTGTTGTAAAAGTGAAAATACTTGAAAATAGAGTTATAAATAAGAGGAATAATTAAAGCCAATAAGCCTAGACGATTGATTAGAAATGGCTAAAATGGTACAAAAGAGAATATGGATTTTATTTTTAATCATTGATAGACTTCATTAAAAACTATATACTAAATATTAATGCTAACTCTAGTATAATTTTATATAATAAAAACATCAACATAATAAGTACATAAATATATTTAAAAATTCATGAAAATCTCTTCCAGATATTCCTAATTTTACTCACAAAAAATTAGGCTATTCTATAAAATATTCAAAAAATATTGTCTTTTATTTTTTTTATTTTATTTCTAATTGAACCGAGATCAATCATTCTTCACTTTTATCTTTTTCTAGGGTAATTATGAAGCAATGTCTTCATCATCTACATCGATTGTGACATCATGCTGGATCTGAATTTCTCGTGCTATTATCTTTGCTTGAGCTCATGCATCTTTTATCTTCTCATCTAACTTCACAATTAATTTGAATGTCTTTCTGTTGTTCAACGCAAACTTATGAAAATACAAATTTTGATTATTTTTTGTTTCAATAAGAACAAATGTTAATTTCACATATATGACAAGTTTTTTGTATTTCTAATTTATTACTTAAGTTAAGTTAGGATTGACCTCTTTTTTCTTTACAATTAATTCTTGTATTATGCATCCAATAAGAGTTTCTACTGCGTCAAATTGTGTTACCTTTACAATATCTGTGTTATTTTTCATGAGAGTCTTAACTAAATACATGTATTTTTTTTGTTGTTTATTTGCCTTAGGTATGTGTTAGAATTTGATGTTGATATGTTTATTCTATAAAGAAGGGATGTTACTTAATCTTGGTCCTAAGTCATCAGAGATTCTACGATATTTATCATTTGGACATTCGTTATTAACATCTATATCCACATTCTTGTTGTAGCATTTGCAATCATAAAGCCCCTATTATAAATGGTAGTTTTATTTGCCTTAAGGGTGCAATACCATATCTGTATATTGGTAAATTATAATTAGGTTTAATTATGTGAATTATAGAGTAGATTTTTTTAAGATCATACATTTTTCAAATATTGTAATGTTTACATAATATCACTAAGGTAACTTTCTATTGCATTTCTAAATAGCCTTGATGGAGATATTTTTGTCTTGATAGCTTATTCTGAATGAGCTCTGCATATTAACTTTAAAATTTAATATTTTTTTATTGTGTTACATGGATGTTTTCTTGATTTACTTACAATTTTTCTCTTATTTCTTTAGTTAGTTGTGTCTTTGGGTTGATATATGTATATGTATATGTATATGTATATATGTATGTATGTGTGTGTGCATATATATATATGACGCAATTTGCGATGACTTGTATATCTCCCCTACAAATTTGAGATGGATATAAGATGAATTTTATGTTTAGTGGCCTTTAATAAGAATTTTTGTAATGAAATATATTACCTTCATTTTTAGAGATCATGAAATCCGATAATGCTATTATGGACTTATCTTTGATCGTGCCATAAAGAATTGATCCTTTTTTCGTGGCCATGTTCCCAAATAAAGTTACACGTAGAGCCATACCATTGTATAGTAAAAAAAAAGATATCAATTTTAAATTTTTTTTCTTAAGGTATGATAAGTAAGTATCATGTGTATACATTTTATCTACTATAGTGATTCCCCACATTTTGTCTTAGTTCTTAAGTAAGTATCATGTGTATACATTTTGTCAATTATAGTGATTCGCCTCCCATTGTCTAGTTTGTTATATTTCATAATATAGTTGATCAATAGCATCGCATTACTTGCTATTGCAAGATCATTTGTATGTAATTTTATAATAATTTTATGATTCCTTTAATATTTGAAGAATAAAATATAAAATTTTACAAGCACTTACTAATATTTCTAGTATCTTCTATGAAAAAGTTGTTTAATATGTTCTTCGATGGAAAATTAGTTGGCGCTTCTTTGATAGATAAGTCTCTTATTAGTATCGATTCAGGTGATTCATGTAAGTTCTTGAATTTTGGGTTTATTTCCTTCACTTTTTCATTTTTAACGAAAATAGCTAGATCTTTTTTTAAGGATATCTCTGAACTTTTTAATAGTTTTTCCATACATAACTCATTGTATTTTTTTTACCATATGAATATTATTAACATCAAGGAATATTTTTTATAAAATATAATCAATTAATGCTAAGCTGTTATATTATACTTTTTATCATTTTTAAGTGACTTAGTCTTCTATCAATTATGCTAATTTTTTTGATACTCCAACTTATGAGTAAAATTATATGCAGTTATTTTTATTTAGACAATGATATTAAATTTTAATTTATCAATATATTTTTTAAATTTCATGGTGATTTTTGTTATTTTTGAACTTTTGAGGATGTTTCTACAAATTTTAAAATTTTGAGGGCGTTAATTAAAATTTTTAAAATTTTAGGGGGCTACTACTAATTTTTAGATTTTATGTTTGTTGTTTTATATTTTAAAAAGTCAGGATATTTTGTGTAGTTTTGAACCATTGAGGGTGTCTTGTGCAATTTTGAAAACTTTTTAGTTTTTGACAACAAATCATGTATTATAGTATGGTAGCTACTTATTATTTCTTTACCTTTTTCTTATTATTTAAACTTAATAGTATTCAGATGACATTATCTTTCTCTATCATCCCTGAGGCTTAATAGATACGGCAAAGAGCATTTTACGGTGGGAAAGGGAGACCTATATTCAAGCCTGATGATAATCTCTACAATTCATCCATGTTGTTCGCAAGTTTTGAGGGTGTTTTTCTAAAATTTAAACTTTTGAGGGTGCTACTACAAATATTAAAATGTTGATAGTGTTAATTGTAAATTAAAAATTCTTCGAAGGATGCTGCTAATTTCTAAATTTAAGTTTTGATATGTAAGGGTGTTTTGTGTAATTTTGAACATTTGAGAATACATTGTGTAATTTTAAAAACTTTTTGAGTGTTTATTGTTGTTGTTGTAATATTTCATGTAATTTCTTAATCATATTTTATAAAATTATTGGGCTATTGGTAATTCGCATGAGAATAAGATTGGATATAATTATTTTTATGATAGATTAAGATTTAAATAAAATATTCAAAAAATGAAGGATAATATTGACCAAGGGAAGATTTTTCCGAACTTGTATTGTTAAAGGAATCATGATATATATATATATATAT
>BQKN01006180.1:0-10396 GCA_022839385.1 Asparagus kiusianus | reverse complement strand
TATATGTATACACACACACACACACACACACATACATAGTTTTAAGTTTTCATGCTTATAATATGAGATTACATATTTATTATTATGGTTTGGTTTTACTGTTTTCAAGTTTATATTTATGAAACAAATGAATATAATTAGAAAATATATTCTTGTTTCATATTTATATACATATATACGATTTCATCAATATCAAGTTTATTTAGTTAAATGAAATCATATTTATTGTTTTGAAAAGTTTGCAAAATATGTAATTTTGTAAAAATATTATTTTCTTGGTTTATAGACTTAATAACAATCATATACATCTTTTATTAAGTTTATATAATTATTTTGTAATGTTTCAAAACATGGTTAAGATAAAATGTCAAAATTCATGTATATCACATTTTCATGTTTTGGACCATGTAAAATGATGATATTTTACATTTGAGAGGTCCTTTTTAAAAACCAGTTTTTGTAGCATGTGTATTATTATGTCTACAATCATTTTTCAAAGTTTTATATTTTTTGGAATTTATTTGATATTTTTAAACATGGTTTAAAGTTATGCTTTCCTATGCATTTCTGGTCTGTGCACGTTTACTCGACTCATATGTCGACTCACGAAGTGTAGTGGAGTTGTGTTTTTTTGTCTGCTGGGTCGACTCATATAAGCCAACTCATTAGTCGACTTATAAGCCGACTCATGAGTCGACTTATCAGAGAGCCGTTGCACAGTAACGATTAGTTTTCAGATTTGATTATTTTAATGTTTTTATGAGATTTTGTTGGATTCTTGGGCTGGTTTCTTCAAGCCTATATATACCCCCTTTACATTAACTATTTTAACAACCTAAGAGAATGTTTTAACAAAGTTTTAACAAGGGTTTATGTTTTGTTTTAGTGTTTGTTGAAAAAGCTTTTAAGCATTTGAGAGTTTAGTTTGTGAAGATAATTTCACAAGAGCGAGTGGAGATTATCTATTGGTGTTTGGGTATTCAACTCTTGTCCCTCTCTCTTGATATTATAGAGAAGTTTTCCTAAACTCTATTTCTAGCTATTTATTGTTTTGTTCATAATTTCCATATGCTAGATTTAAATTGAGTTTAGTTTGTTTTTTTATCAAATCTCATTGTTACACACACTCACTTGAGCTTATAGTATTTCATATAGTATAATTGGGGTTGTGAGAGATTGTAACTTTGAGTTGTGCTTAATTGAGTTCTCACCTTGTTTAGAGAACAATCATTTGATTTGTGAGCTATTTTTGTGAGGTTCACTTTGTATTACACTAGTACACCAAGAGGAGTGTGTAGTGAGAGACGGGATCGTCCCAAGAGGAGTGGGGTAGGTGGTAATATACCTAGAGAGAGGTTATAATTTTTAATACTTAAGGGAGATACAGGCTAGAGACCAACACTTGACGTGGTAGTTGGTGTAGTTACATTATGAGTGTGGATTGTAAATTTTTTGGTTAGCTAGAAAACCGTATTGTGAGGTATAAACATTTTTCGGGTAAGCGTAGAAAACCCGGTTGTGATAGTGGAGATCTCCTCGAGGTGAGAAGCGGGGACGTAGGTTGTGGAGATCGAACCTCGTGAACATATCGTTTGTTTGTGATTGCATTGGCGTACTTTCTTTTATGTTTATCATTATATCGCCTTTGTCAATTGCTCATTATTTATATTACCCACTATCTTATTTATCTTGTTTATAGATTGTTTACCCTTGTGTTATTTATATATCCTTGCATATACTTTACCATATATCTCATTGCTAGGATATATCCCTTTGTTCATATTGTATATTCTTGCTCATATCATATTGTATATCTATCTTACAAGAATAATTCTTGAATAAGTTTTAATTAGCATTTAAATCAGATTAGATTAGCATAAACCCTATTCACCCCTCCTCTAGGGTTCTTTCCTAGTTTCATTAGGGTCCAACAGTAACTTCGCGTCCACTATCAGCGATCGCATGAAATGATAACGTACGTCGATGTCCTTTGTTCTGGCATGATATTCTGGATTCTTGGCAAGGTGTATAGCACTCTGGCTATCACAATAAAGAACTACGTTCCCCCGCTTCAGATCCAACTCTTCCAGACACTTAGTCAACGAAAATTATCTTCTTGCTAGCTTCAGTCACCGCGATGTACGCTGCCTCAGTCGTGGATAATGTCACTATCTTTTGAAAACGTAAGACCTAACTCACTACTGTCGACCCTAAGATATAAACATACCTCGTGGTACTTCGCCTTGTATCATGATCACCGGCAAAGTCTACATCTACGTACCCCTATAGTATTAATTCATTTCTTTTAAAACTCAGTGGCATATCTGTGGTGCCTCTCAAGTATCGTAATATCTACTTCACGACCTTCCAATGCTGCTTCCCTAGATTGCTTGAAAACCTTCTCACAACTCCTACTACATGGCTGATATCCGGCCTCGTGTAAACCATCGCATATATAAGACTACTAATGGCTGATGAGTATGGCACTCTGGTCATGAACTCATTCTCTACATCTGTCTTGGACGACTGCTCCTCAGATAACCTGAACTGACTTCCATGGGGCTGCCAACGGCCTTTGTATTATGCATGTTGAATCTCTAAAGTACATTCTCAATATATTCAGTCTGACATGACTTCAACGTCCCTTTAGCCATATCCCTGTTTGGTTCAAAAATTAATTTCTTCATTGTGATTGAATCTTTTACAACTTCATGCTTTACAATAAACTCAACAAAAAGTAGGTCTTTTTATAAGAATTTTATACAATGGAAATAACTGATTACAATCTTTTTCAAACAACACACAGATCCTATTTATTAGTTTCTGTTTGCATGGGATATTTGCCTGTGCCGGGGACGTTGATATCCGTGGACCGCCTATGGATCGGATCCGGTTTACAGAATGATTAATCAGAGCTCCTACTTCACAAAGGAAGTATTCGCTAAAGTAGTAATATCGACCAAGTAAAATCAGTACTCTTCTCGAGATTAAGACCAAGCCTAATCTCAAGGAAAGGTGGAAACATGCTTCAAATCCTTCGAAAAACTCCTTCTTTATGCCGAAGTTCATCGGGATCTCGCTAGCCCTTGCTAAAATTTGTGGCTCTTGGCTCTAAAGTTCGGCAGCACCTCATCGTCTTGATAATAATTTGCCCATGTAGAATGGAGGCCCTAAGCTTGTATTTATAGGGCATCGGATATGGTTGTTTGGATGAGAATAGGGATTTGGCCTTATCTTCAGTTAATGATGGCCTACCCACATTTAGAGATAATATCCAATCAGTTGAGATGCTATGGAACAGATAAATCCTGTAGAAACTACTTAAAAACTATCGAAAGCACGTTTAAGACTCAGGACTACGCGACAGGATCTGCTGTCCTGGCATGGGTGTGGGTCAACATGAGCTGACCAGCAGCTGCGCGAGTCAGCAATAGCTGACCCGTAGCTGCAACGGGTCAGCAGCAGCCGACCCGCAGCAGTGTGGGTCAGCTCATGCTGAACCGTAGTTTGTGCAGGTCAGTTGGTGCTGACTCGCGGCTGTGCGGGTCAGTTTGGCACTTAGGCATTCTTTCGTCTTTTACTGTTTTGCGTCTTTAGTCATCTTGTTGACTTCTACGCTTCGCTAACTTGCTTCATATGCTCATTAGCTTCTTTACGGCACTTGGAGCTGATCGACAAGCGCGGCAAGCACTTGAATAATCATTCTTAACTCGAATGATGACGTTCATCATCTTCCCTTCGCCTCAAGCTACATGCAGACACCTATAGGCATTTTTAGACACCTACAGATACCTACTCCAAAGTATTTCAGACTCATTATTTTAGAAAAGAGTCTAGAATGCTTTGAATAAGATAGACTTTGTTTTCAATCTCTTCAGTATTTTGTTATGGAGATCGCGTAGAAGGACTTGTGAATGGCTTCAATTCTTGACTTCTTCGGTCTTCAATCTATTCAGTATTCCATCGAATAGATAAAGTTCTCCGGCGCTGTGTTTATCATCTGACCGTTGTTGAAATCTTGAACTGAAATTGATGCGTAAGTTTCTGAACTTAGCTCGTGTCATTGAGTTGATGTTGAACTAATTGTCTTTGTCGGGAATTCATATCTGGATCGCAATTGAACTCCCTAAAATCATCCTTTAATCCAAAATTTTTCCTTAACCTTATTTTGGCAAACTTGTTGACGCGTTGACCGGCGTTAACACAGTTTATACTCGTACGTTTGCTGGAGTCTATATAGTTTAAGCTCTTAAGGCATTAGAGCGTGGTGGTCCCAAATGTGTGGGCTGCAGGACTAACTATTAAAGATGATTCATCTGTAGGTATGGATCTTATCCTAAGGTTATCAGATCGTCAAGTCACGAGACCAACTAATGAAGCTGGTGCATCAGTGATTATCGCATTTATAGGATTTTTAGCAACTCAACCATCAACGGGTTTGATGAACCTTTACCGACTACCGTTTGAGTCGGGTTAGCACGTAGATTATTTAAGTCCGTTCCGCATGTAACATTGTGCTAAGAGAGTTAACTCTCTTAGTGCTACGATATTGAATACGTAGACTTCGTCTTTCTCACGTGAAAAGACTAAACAGCAACGCGTGTCAGGCGTAGACTTAGGATTTTTGGCAAATCCTTAGCTTTCAATGGATTTGATGTGTCTTTACCGATTACCGTTTGAATCGTGCTTGCATGTGAATTGTCTAAATCCATTTTACATGTAACGCTGTGCTAAGAGAGTTAACTCTCTTAATGCTACGATATAAAATATGTAGACTTTGTCTTTTTTACAGGAATAGACTACCCAGCTGCATGTATCAGATGCAGTCTTATCTCTATTCAGGGATCGAGATAACTTCCCCCAGACATGGATTCTGGTATTTTTTTACTCGGTGAAAGACTAAACCGGCAACGCGTCTTAGGTGCTGACTTATCCCTTCTTAGGCTTCGGAATAAAATTCCCCAAACATAGATTCTGATGTCTTCTTCAATCGGTGAAAGACTAAACCGGCAACACGTGTTAGGCGTTGACTTATTCTTTCTTAGAATTCGGGATAAAATTCCTCATACGTGTAAGGTACGGATTATGATGTTATTAATAACAACCTGCCATAATATCAAATATGTGGACTTTTATCCTTTTTACGGTCAAGGACTAACCGGTAACGCGTGTTAGGCGCTGACTTATCCCTACTTAGGCTTCAGGATAAAATTCTCCAGATTTGGATTCTGATGTATTCTTCACTCGGTGAAAGACTAAACCGCCAATGTGTGTTAGACATTGACTTATCCCTACTTAGGCTTCAAGATAAAATTCCTCGTGCGTGTGAAGCACGGATTTTAGAGTTGAAGGATGGTGTCTTCTCTTGGGGTAAAGACGAACCTGATATTGAAAAGGAAGAATTTTATATTCTATCTCCAGTTACAAAGAAAACTCAAAGTGGGTTTTCCACTTCAAGAATCCGGGAAGGTAAAACTAAGAGTGGGATCTTCACTCCGAGAATTGAAAAGATTTGGATAATCCTAACTGTTGGAAGGTTTGATTACCAAACTGAAGGTGAATTTCTCGTTTATCGAGAGTGAATTATGGTTTTAGCCCTAACTATAGGAAGGTTTGATCAAGTCAGAGTTTAAGGTGACCCTAACTCTAGGAAGGTTTGATCACTCGATTTGAAAGTGGACCTCTCGTTTATGGAAGGAATCGAGAGGGGATTTTGGTTATGGTCCTAACTATATGATGGTTTGACCGAGTGGACAGTGGGAGTGGGAGTACAAATCACAGTGAGGGTGTTGACTTGTACAAATCACTCAGTAGGGGTTCTTGGTATTAAGTGATAAGGACTTAATACGAAGGGGTTTGATAATTGTCAAAGAATAGTAGACTAAAATTCCAAGCATTATATCTGGACCCTAATAGTGGGATTGTTGGGTGCACAGATACAGCGAGATTTTGAGTGGATTAAACCAAGAAGAATTTTAGTGGACCCACCGACAATTAATTTGATTAGTAAGGTATTTTGTAATAGAAGATTGTAAATCGTCAACACCAGTGGGAGTTTTTTTGTGAGGGAAGATTGATTCAACGAAGTGATCAAATCTCATCTCGGCAAAAGAGTGCTTAGAAATTGGTGTAATTAATCTCGACAATGAGATGTGTTTCACCCTTGAACATTCAGAGTCCGAGTGGGAGTTTCTCATTTATCACTACTTTGTAGTGACCAGGTTATCCCTAAGAATACACCATATAGCATTCTTCTGGGAACTTCCCGTTACATGAATCATCCACCTTTAGGTTCCTTTGTGAAACCGGGTCTAACATTGTACTTAGTTGGATGACTGGGTTATCATTAAGAATACCAGGCATGACACTCTTTAGGAACTTCCCGTGAAAAAAAGAAAATAGTTTAGACTCATATACCTGTTGGAGTATGCATGAAGCAGTTTATCCTCATGCACCTGTTGGAGGATTGAAAAGCAGTTTATACTCGTACACTCTTCAGAGTGTGCATTCGGCTTAATTTAGCGTTATGAAGCCAGCTTCAACCAATATTTGGATACTATTTTTGAGTGCAAAACAAGCCTTAGTAGGATGAAGGATCATCTCGTGGTACGCACAGTACTTTGGATATACAGTATTGTCAGCTTCCTCCTAATTTTGCGATAGGTGGTAGCTTGATCTTGTTGTTCACAAGGAAGGATTCGAAAATGGTTAGAATGTCTTCGTCTTTGAAGAAGTACTCTTTTTGGAGTCTCGGATCCGACGTCTTTTGCTATCTTCGGGTTGTTGTTATGACGTCTGATTAACGTCAACAACTGCAACAAATGTCTTCCTCTTACCGCGGGAGATGAATCTTGAGTTCGGAGGGTTAGTCATCGGTTGGCTTCTTTCGGCTTTCTTCCTTCTGAGGAAGCGTTCGGCCTGCTCTCCGTGCACCTTCAACTCTTTCCAGGTGTTGGATGGTGATACTCCTATAACTTTCAAAATATTAATGGATATGTTATTATGACAGGTTTGGAGGATGAAGTCCTTTGTGACTGGATCTCGATAATTCATCGCGTTATTTCGTAAGCGCTTGATGAAGTCGTTGACTGTCTCTTCGTCTTCCTGTTTCTCCTTAAAGAGTATCCTGATGGATACCTCGGCATCGTCATCAAAGAAATTGTCAAGGAATGAGCTTTCCATGTCGTCCCAGCCGTTGATGCTTCTAGGCTTGAGACGACGGTATCAATCGAAGGCAGGCCCGCGAATGGTGCCAACGAATGACCGGACCATCAAAGGCTCGTTGCCAAAGATCACTCCTAAGTGGGACTTAAAATAAATTAAGTGTTGAGTGGGTGAGCCCTTTCCGTCGAATGACGTGAAGTTGATCAGGTTGAACTTCGCTGGATACGGGATCGACTCCCACTCTCTTGGATAGGGACACGAAATATCGGTCTTCTTCACCTCTCGAGCAGATATCAAAGCGTTGATTTTACTCTTGAGGTCTTTCATCTTCTCGTCCTCGTCTGTATCATGCTTTGTGTTAAATCCTAGAGGGGGGGGGAGGGGGGGGTGATTAGGGTCTTATGTTAATCTAATCCGATTTTATGCCAATTAAAATTAATTAACAAGTTATCCTAGCAAGTATGAAATACAACAAGATATATGAGCTAGGATAAGCAAAACGAACAATGAGATATATCCTAGCAATGAGATATACTATGAGATATATGCAAGGATATATAAATTAACACAAGGGTAAAATAAACATAAACAAGATAGTGAGCAAAGTAAATAATGAGACAATGACGATATGAGCAATGAGCACAAATAAGAATAAACGCCAAAGCACACTCAAACACAATCAAATAATCACAGAGTTCGGACCTTCCGTCCTACATCTCTGCTCCCCACTCCCGGGGAGAAATCCACTATCACAATCCGGTTTGGAAGCTAGAACTTCTACACACTCGGTTCTCTAGCTAACCGAAAACTCTACCACTCACACTCTTGCAAACCTACTCTACACCCTCATAAGTGTTGGACCTAGCCGTGTCTCCCTCAAGTACTCGGTTACAACCTCTCCTTAGGTTCGTCAACCGACGTCACCCCTCTTGGGACGATCTCCGACTCTCACCACACACTCCTCTCGGTGTACAAGTGTATTACAAAGTGTATCTCACAATAAGCACGAATACAACAAATGATTGTTCTCTAATATGGATGAGAACACAATGAAAGCTCACTCTCAATTGTTACAATTCCCCACAACCCAAATTATACTATGAATGTAAATACAATAAGCTCAAAGTTTGTGTGTGTAAGCAATGAGAAAATAAAATCAAATCTAAACTCAATATAAAAACTAGCTTTAAAGGATGATAATCAAATAACTAAGCAACATGTAAAGCTAGATAGAGTTTAGAAAACTTCTCCAATAAATGATAAGAGAGAGAGATGGATTTGAAGCACAAATATCAATGAATTGATCTCCACTTCCTCTTGTAGAATTCTTCACAAACCAAACCCTTAAACAAACTTAAAACCAAACTTAAACTCTTTTAAAACTTGTTTTAAAACATTTCTTGGATACCCTTAGAACTGAGGTATAATGGGGTATATATAGAAACCCCAAAGCCAATAGAAAGCCAAGAAAAGACCAAAAAACCAACTCAGCAACGGCTCTGGAAACTAGCCGTTAGAACTGATATGACAGTGCGGCGGTCGACCGCGAGCAACAAAAAACAGAACTATGGCTCTGGACAAGCGACGGTCGACCGCGAAAGTTTCTGGACTTGCTACGGTCGACCGCCACGGTCGACCGAGAGCCAACAAAACATAACCCGAGTCTTGAACTCATGGCGGTCGACCGTAGCGGTCGACCGCAAACTGACACAGACTAAAAACAGGTTTTGAAAGCTGTTATTTTGATTTTGAAACCCTGTTTAAAAATACCAAATAAATTCTGAAAAGTATAAAACTTTGGGAAATGATTGTAGACATGATAATAAACATGCTACAAAGACTGGTTTGTAAAAAGAACTTCCCAAATGTAAAATATCTTCATTTTATAAAATAGTCCAAAACATAAAAATGTAAACATATGAGTTTTGACATTTTAGCTTAACTATATTTTGAAACATTTCAAAATGATTTTATAGACTTGAAGAAAGATGTAAGCTATTGTTATGAAGTCTATAAGTAATGAATATAATATTTTATCAAAATACACATATAATGCACTAAAACATGATTTCATTGAACTAAATAAAATTGATATTGATGAAATCATATATATATGCATATAAGTATGAAACAAAAATATGTTTTCTAATTATATTAAATTGTTTCATATTAAAATTCGAAAACTATCAAACAAAAACATATATGTATATATATAACTATATATATACAAAGCCAAAACGTGTATGTGTGTATATGATTGAGCTTAAAGTACTAACACACATAATATAAACCTAAACTAAATATTACCCAAGCTTGATCTTGATCTTCATTGTAGCTCAACTTGATAAACTTGGATGAAGCTTGTAATTGGATCTTTAACTTGATAGCAAGGCTTCACTCCACTATTCCGCCAACCTCCATTGGATATGATCGTGAAAGCTTGATTCCATCCATCCTCCAACTTATTGTTTGTCTACAACAAATAAATAAACATAAAAAACTAGAAAAACAACATTAGTAATAAATTATTTGTTAAACATCATCAAAACAAGAAGGCCAACACTTTGGACGATTTCTAAGGGAGGGTTATTGGTTGGAACATTTTGGGGGACAATGAGATAATTTTGGGGATTCTATTTCATAGTATTATTCATTGGGACAATGGAACAAGGATAATACCTCTTGTGTTATTAGTTTTTTGGAATACTAGTGAGAAAATTATACCACTTGGGATAAAATTACCCCACTCATATACAAAAATTTTGTTCCAATAGTAAAAATTTACCTTATCCTCCATATTGGAACAATGTTGTTCCACTTCAAAGGCAATTGGGATAATTTTAAAATATTTTTATATTAATTAACTAATACATGCTAATTATATTATAGATATATGATATGATATATAAAATATAACATATATTAATATTTTAATAATATAATTTAATAACATATATTAATAATATTATATAATAGTAATTATAGTATTACATATTTATTATAATATAATATATATTTTAATAACATATATTATTATATAATATATTATTATATAATTAATTTATAAAATATTATTATAGTTATTATATATATGACATACTATTATAATATAATATAATAATTACTAATATTAGTAATATTAGTAAAATGTTATGATATAATATAATATAATATTATAGTTTAAAATAATATAATATATTATACTATAACATGATAGATTTTAATATATATT
>BQKN01006173.1:0-19928 GCA_022839385.1 Asparagus kiusianus | reverse complement strand
GAAGAGCTGCGTTGAGGAGCTGCGTTTGAGCAGCGTTGAAGAGCTGCGGATGCTTTCTCTATCTTTATATATGGATGACACCAATAACCAGTCTAGAAAGTCCTATTCAGACCATTTGTGATAATTGAGGCATCCCAATAACGCTCTATCAATGCTTTTCTAAAATCATTACACTGCTCATCAGCATCTCTAATAGTTGCTAATGTAGCATCAGCCATGCTGTTGTCGCAGCCATCAAGATCAATCATCTCACATATGAGGCTTGTTAGCGGCGGATGAAGCTGTGTTTACGCTCACATCGGTGTTGTGATTTGTAGGGCGTTACCAAGATCGCCGTCTTGTAACCTTTGCTTTAGCTCTTCAGTATATGGGAGTCATCAGATTGTAACTTCTAACATCAGTATTTGATAGAGAGTCAGCTATCTTTGTTGTAAATTTTAGACAGCCTACACTATGGAGCCGGACCGTCACATCTACCTTCTTCTTCTTCTTCTGACGACGAAATATGGTCTCAGTACATTAAAGATTAGGAGGAAGATATGATACAATGGGAGAAGGAAGATGAACTCTTAGCTCACGTACATGCCTCTAATAATAAAATAATGACTTATCTCTCTCAAGAGGCAGAGCGACCAAAGCGTATTGGCTCAGTTCCTGGTCATTTGGTGATCAATCGCGGGAGGGAAGAAGGTAATTCTCGACTTTACCATGACTATTTTTCTAATAACCCTACATATGGTGCAAACCTATTCCGTAGAAGGTTCCGGATGCACAAGAGTTTATTCCTTCGTATAGTCGAGGCGGTACGTGAGCATGACAACTTCTTCGTACAGAAGATGGATGGTGTCGGCAAACTTGGGCTATCAACTTTACAAAAAGTTACATCGGCATTTCGCATGTTGGCGTATGGAACATCAGCAGATAGTACTGACGAATATGTTAGGATCGGTGAGTCAACTGTAATTGTATGTTTAAAGAGATTTTGCAGAGCAATTGTAGAAGTATATGGAGATGAATATCTGAGGACCCCCAATGTCGACGATGTTGCAAGGTTATTACAAAAGGGCGAAGAAAGAGGTTTTCCAGGAATGTTAAGAAGTCTAGACTGTATGCATTGGCAATGGAAAAATTGTCCACCAGCATGGGCAGGACAATACTCAGGTCGTCATGGAGGTCCAACCATTATTCTTAAGGCAGTAGCATCATATGATCTATGGATATGGCATGCATACTTTGGCTTACCAGGATCCAATAACGATATTAATGTATTGCAGTCGTCTAATTTGTTCGACAATCTATCACAAGGTATTGCTCCTCCTGCTCATTACACAATTCAAGGAAAAAATTATGATGTCGGTTATTATTTGGCCGATGGCATATATCCGAAATGGCCAACACTTGTTAAAACCATTTCTAATTCCGATGATAAAAAGAAACAATATTTTGCAATGATGCAAGAAGCATGTCGAAAAGATGTTGAGCGGGCATTCGGTGTTCTCCAATCATGATTTTCTATCATCAAGGGGCCAGCCCGTTTTTGGGATAAACGAACTCTGCATGATATCATGACTGCTTGTATTATAATACACAATATGATTGTCGAAGATGAACGCGAAGAGCAAGAAGATGTTGTCATTTCAACTCCACAATCAATTCTGAATGCTGAAAATATGGAGATAACGGAAACTGGATGATTCTAATGGTTTCTTGCTCGACATAAGAGGTTGAAAAACAAAGAAGCTCATTTTGCACTTCGAAATGCATTGATTGAACATTTGTGGGAAAGACATGGAAATGAAGCGATGTAACTTTTTTTACTAATGAAATAATAACTTTTTCATTTTTAATTATTTGGTTCTTAAAATTTTATATTTTAATTAATATTATTCAATATTAGTCTCATTTTGAAGGTATCGACAAAACATTTCCAACTGTAAAACTTTTATTTAAAAATAATTAGTAGAAATAAACTTATATTGATTTTAAGTTGAATATCTAAAAATAATTAGCTAGTTAGAAGGGTATTATTGTTATTTTTTAGGGGGGGGGGAATAGTGAAATGGAGGGGGGCTGCATTAGTAATCATATCTATTCCTTTATACATTTGATTTAATTATTGTATGCCGAAAATTAGTAATCATATCTATTCCTTTATACTTAAATAAGGATCCAAGTTTTAATATATTTGATTTAGAAATCGTATCTAATCCTCTATACTTAAAGAAGAATCCAATTTTTAATATATTTGATTTGCTATGATACAGTAAAATACTATAACAAGAATAGTAACCAAGTATGGAGAGTAGATTTAATTTACAGTGTACTACAGTAAATTACTGCAGCATTAAAATTTACTGTTCATGCTACATTATTTATTGTAGTATTTACTGGACAATAATTCTTTGAATTCTAATTTAATATAGAGGAATAGACACGTAGTAATTTAAAAGCCCTCCAAACTTTTGAAAATTGCGGACATACATATATATGGTAATTGAAATATTAATAACTTATATATTTATGTATACATTAATTCATTGGCCTTCTTAAAAATCCCAAAAAATAATTCAGCTAACCAATTATTGACTATATGCAATGTTTGTAAGGATGTGGAAATTGAACACTTCTCTTCTAATTTTTTTCAGTTTGTTTGGATTGAGGGTAACGAGGAGTAGGGAAAATTAGGGGATTGTTTGTTCTTGTTTGGGAATGAACTTATGCTAGGTAAGGTAAAAGAAAGGAGAAAAATTAAGTTTTTTAAAACACCCTCCCCCCCACCCCACCCCACCCCCACACACACCACCACACACACACAAAACCCAATTTGGGTAAAGGGTGTTGGATTTAAAATCTAATTAAATCTATTTGTGAGCACATATGTTATATTAGTGTGTGTTGCTATCTTTACAGTTGACCCACATAAAGTGATCAATCAGGTAATTAGGTCAATGGGTATTTATATATGTTATGGGATAATTATGCAGATACAAGATTGTAATTCTAATTTAATGAGGGGCTAAATTAGAAAACATCAAGTCTATATAAAGGGGTTATGGCCCCTAATCTTAGGGTTGAGTTCTCATTCTCTTATCCCCATATAATGAGAATTCTCAAGAGAAAACCCTCAAGATTAGAAGATCCAAAACCTAAGTTTCAGATTCATGAGAATCTATATGGATTCACGTATGCTTCTGCTCTCAAGTTAATCTCTATGAATTAATCACGGATATTTCTAACAAGTAGTATTAGAGCCAATGTGATTAGTTCTTAGGGATTTAAGATTAAAATTGGGTTTTTTTATCTAAATCAGCAATTTTGAGAACTGTTCATGCATGAACAGTAATGGATTTTTGATTCAAATCTTTGTTGCTCGTATGAACAGTAAAGTTTATGTTTTTTGGTTTGATTTTCTCTTTCGGCTGTTAAATCTGGATCAAACTCTTGATCTAGATTGTGGGAAAGTCACTAATTGATTGATTCAGTATTTGGTTTTGGTCGTCAATCACCATGCTCCTTGCCGGCGATCAGTCGCTGGCGGCCCTGCTATCACCTGAAGACAGCGAAGGCGGAAATCAGGAACCCTAGGGTTTCAACCCTATGGTGCGGGAGCTTTAGCGGCGGTAGCAACCATCTGCAGTCAGCAACCTAGGGTTTTCAAAACCCTAGGTTGCAGCAGCCCAAGCAGTGGCGGCGACGGTTCAGGTTTTCGAAACCCTGAGGGGTGAAGAAAAATTAGGGCAGGAGCTTACCTGATTCAGTCGAGCCTCGTTGGCAACTCTACAGGCGAGCTCGAACATTACTAAGGTATGCCTCGTCGGCAACTCTGCATGCGAGGTTGATCTTCTCGGTCAGGCGAGCTCAAGCACTAATAAGGCGAGCTCGAGCACTAATAAGGCGAGCTCGAGTCTCGAATTTCAGGTGAGCTCGAACAATCGACTTCAGGCGAGCTCAAATGATTGAATTCAGACGAGCTCGAACAACTTATTTCAGGCGATCTTTGTCGAAAGTTTCAGGGGAGCTTCAATAGGTTCTCAAGTGAGATTCGATTGAGCTCGATTACAGGCGAGCTTGACGCTTCAAATTAGGCGAGCATGGTCTCGAAATCAAGTGAACTTCGGTTCGAAATTAGGCGAGCTATTAAGCTCGATTCAGGCGAGCTTTTCAAAGCTTGATTCAGGCGAGCTTCTTCGGCTCGATTCAGGCGAGGATCAAAGCTCTCTCAGGTGAGCTTGGTTCTCGATTCAGGCGAGCTACGACTCATTTCAGGCGAACTCGGACCCTCCTAAAGGCGAGCTCGCGATTTGGGAATCCTCAAGCGAGCTTTTGCTTGCGGTTGAGGAGAAAAGAGTTCGAACCTCTCTAGGGCACTGAACAAGCTTATATTTGGTTTGGGCCTTTTAAGACATTGGGCCTGTGGTTAATTTTTGATTATTTGTTTTTTAATCAATATCTAAGGTTATGGGCCACTTAAGGTCAAAGCCCACTAAAATTAATTAAGACCAAACCCACTTAAGGAATTTAATTGGTTATGGGCCTATAGTTGGGCCTGTAACTATTTAAACTAAGTATTAATTTAATTCTTCAATTAAATGCAACATGGGCCTTGTTTAAGTATGGACTTGTATTTATTTGTTTTTCATGCCGAAGCTCAATTAAATTTTTATTTGAGCTGTGTGGAAACAGACTGAAGCCCACTTAGTTTATTTAAGTTAGGTTAGAAACAAATTAAGACTTCAGCCTATTGAGGATTATTTGAATGCTCAAATAATCCTATTCAGGTTATGGGCCTGTAACAATTAAGCTATGGATTATTTGATTATTAATCAAATAAATCTAAAGTTGCAAGGCCTTTATTTTTAAGAGTCTTTCTAAGCTTAATTAAAATAAAGAAGTCTATTTTAATTACTCAAGTAAATTTCAGACTTTGGTTTAATTTAAATTAAATTACTTAATTTGAATTAAAATTCAGTAGTTAATCAATTATTTAATTAAAATAATATGACACTAAGGTATTAAGTTTATCTTCCATTCCAAATAATTAATTGAAATAAGATGTTGTCAAAGTAAGCTCTCTTGTGTAGATTGTTCCTGAGGGATGTTAGATGGTTGTGTGTATGTTTTCGTGTAAATATTTAATCAGTACAAAGGAATGTTAATATTTATTTAGACTGCATACACATCTACGATGATAAACGTGTGACAGTTATAAGGATTACATGTGAATAATGAATCAATCCAAAGATAGTTTTATTATTTGACATGAGTTATTGTCAGTGTTTGATCATTGCAACAAGATATCACTTGTAATTAATATTATTATCCAAAGACTTGATATTAATGTTGTGCCAGATATCTTGAGTTGAGATTTGTTATTATTTGAATTTTATTAATTACTAATTACAGTTAATAATGTGAGCATCTTTTGTTTATTTCAGCTATTGCATCTGCTGCAACTATTTCTTCTAACATAAATTCAATTCTCATGCTCAATAGGATAAATTTTAAGATTTAGAAAGAGAACATTTTAATTGTTCTTGGCTGCATGGATCTAGACCTTGCATTAAAGACTGAACAACCCCAACCTCTCAATGCGGATAACACTCCTGATGTTAAGAATGAGTATGACCAAGAAGAGCGTTTAAATCGCATGAGTCTTATGATCATTAAGCGCAGCGTTCTGGAAGCCTTCAGGGGCATAGAATCCAAAGGGATTACTAACGCCAAAGATTTCCTTACCAAAATTGAGAAGCGTTTTGTGAAAAATGATAAGGTAGAAACAAGCACGCTTTTAGCTCGCTAGATTTCTATGAAGTATAAGGGCAAAACAAATAATAGCGAGTACATTATGGAAATATCTCATATTTTTTCAAAACTTAGGGCACTTAAACTCGACCTCTGTGATGAGTTATTGGTGCATCTGGTTCTATTATCTCTTCCTGCACAGTTTAGTCAGTTACAACTATCAAAAGGAGAAATAGACTCTAAATGAGCTCATTTCATACTGTGTGCAAGAAGAAAATAAGTTGAATCAAGATAAGACTGAAAGTGCTCATTTGGCTTATGACTCTAAGGATAAGGGCAATAAAAGTAAGAATGATAAGGAAGCTATTAAGGGCCCAGTTCAGAAGAAACAACATAAGGATAATCAGGGTTATTTCTTTTGTAACAAATCTAGACACGTAAAGAAGGATTGTACCTGGATTACTAATAAGGGTATGTTCCTTACTTTGGTTTTTCTGAGGTTAATTTAGCTTCAGTATCTAGAATCACTTGGTGGGTAGACTCTGGTACTACTACTCACATAAATATTTCTATGCAAGGGTGTCTGAGCTACCGAAAGCCAAGTGATGTTGAAAGACATATCTTTGTGGGCGACAGATAATCGATAGATGTTGAAGCAATTGGGCACTTTAGGTTTCTATTAGGAACTGGTTCATATTTAGATTTAAAAGATACTTCTGTAGTACCGTCTTTTAGATGAAATTTAATTTTCATGTCTATATTGGACTGTAAGCTGTCTAAAAATCACTGCAGGTAGTTAATCCTCATCAAACACCAATGATAGAAGTTATAATTTGATGGTTTTCAGAAGATTACAATTTGAAGATTTTTACGTAGATCGATGAACGTTACAATCTGATGATCTTCACAACAACTAATGAAAGCTCTAGTTCAATAGCCTTCACAATCAACATCGGGAGTTACAATCTGACGACTCTCATACATCAAGGAGCCAAGACAAAGATTACAAGATGATGATCTTTGTAACGCTCTAGCAAAAGAGACTACAAATTGACAGTCTCTTCAATCCAAGATGTAGAGCTCATCTCTACACCCCAGAAATGCAAACACAACTTCAATCCAGCTGCAAACTCAACCTCAAGCCAGCTGCAAATGTAGTTCCTAAGCGCTGCCAAAACACAGCTTCCAAGATGCCAATGCAGCTTCCAAACCACTGTCAAACGCAGCTTCCAACAAGCTGCCAACGCAGCTTCCAAATGCTACAAACGTAGCTTCTAGACGCTACAAATGAGCTTCCAGACGCTGTGTTTGAACGTAGAATTCATGCTAGAACGTAATTCTTGCGTTTGACTCGTTCAAACATGACCTTAATGGTTTCAAAATCGTTTCCCACGATCTGAGCACAACTCCACTCAGGAGTGATTTAAGGGGGACGGTTATATCTCATTCAGCCGTACTTAGGAGCGAATTAAGGGGGTGGTTACACCTCTTAATCCCCTATAAATAACTAAAAATCAGTTTAGTTGAGGGGTCTGCTGGTTTTTGAGAGAAGGATCTGGAGTCTGATTTTCTGCTTGAATTTCGATTTTCGGATCAAATCTCTAGGAGATCTCAAAAGAGCTTCTTAGCAACAGAGAGTTTTAACACTTGGTAATTAACCAAATTTTTGGTTCAAACAACTATTTTCATAGAGTTCCAACTCATTTTGAGTTCAAAAACTCGTTAAGAGTTCTTTTGTTTTAAACTTGCCACGCAAGATAATTGTTCCAGCAAAGTGAGACGTTCAGATCATCAACGGAAAACAAAATCAACGCGAGCATTCGAGGGAGGCATTCCATCGCCACCATGAAGAACCCAGAATTAAATAAAGGGGAGAATTTACATCAATTCTCTTCTCTTTTGTAATCGAAAATTCAAATTATAATCGAGATTAAGAGAGTTGCAAACATTTTTTCTAAGCTGTTAGAGAGAATAAAATCAAATTCAATTCTTTTATTTTCTTATTACAAATTTTTCACCAAATAAAAGATGACGACTCTGTTGGGGACTAGCTTTTTCACCAATGAAGAAGTGATGGCGCAATCCGACATCAAGCTTGCTGGAACGACCGTCGAAACTCTTAACGTAGAGTTCGATCAAGCCAAGTACGAGGAAGCCCTTTCCTCCGGATCCCTTAGCCCCAAGGCTATACGCAAGGTCCGCAAAATCTCCAAGGAGACTAAAGCTCCAACTGTTGCTCCTATGTTGAAGGAAACCTTCTCCTTTAGGCAAGATTGCTCAAACAACCCCTCCTCCGATGGAGTGGGCTTAGCTTCAGCCAAACCCGCGCCAAGATACGGGTGACGAGTCGCAAGAAGCCTATTGAGGCGACAAACTTGATCAATACAGATGATGATGTTGCTACAAAGGCCTTGAAGTAGGCTAAGAAGAACACCGTTCTACGAAGGAGGAGATCCCTATGACGAGCACATCTCCGAGAATGTTGATCCTTAAGTCAACACGAGCTTCGTGTTTGTGAGCCTAAACGTGACCCTGTGCTTTGTGTTTCTACTTTAGAATGCAAGTCTCACGTCTATGAGCCCAAACATAGGCTCTGTGTAAAATAAGACTGAACGCAGCCCTCAGTGGTGTATTGTACAATCAAAACGCAACCCTCAGGGGCGTGTTCCACAAACTGAATGCAACTCTCAAACATGCATTTTAGAACCAAAATGCAGATTTCAAGACTTTGTAGCGAGATCCCCAAATACTCTGCGTAGTGTAATTAGATTGAGGGACGGATATAAAAGTACATAGATTCAAGGCATCTCAACCAGATCCATGTTCATCAAGAGCCAGTCCTATCCAATTAGAGACTGGGGTTCTAATTCAAACCTCACGATCAGTGGGTAATTATTCTTGAGTCTTTGCAACAGATTTGAGAGTATTCATATCGAGAGAAAGACTGATGCAACAAAGCATTCTTTCATTCCAATGCGAACGACTGATTTCTACGGTCCTCTGGAGATGTCGATGATGTTCACATGTGGCCAAACCATTGGTGTTCAACTGACCAACAAACGTCGCTTTGCTAAATAACTGACGACGTTCTCACAGGAAGAATGCTTCGGAGGATGAATACCTTAGAGTCACTTCTAACATGATCGATAGAGGGAAGTCATCAATCCCTAGTCCTGATGAGTCAGAGACGAACCGATCTTTAAACTTCAAAGAGATCCTGAATGAGTTCGAGGGAATCTACCAAACATATCTGAACTCGAAAGGAATCATACCTCCTATCGATTATCGAAGATTGGCTAGAGGAACTACATTCGATGATGAGCATTCAGCTATCGTAGAATCCTAATCCTCTAGTTCTTTTATAGAACATGAGAGCTCTACTCTTATGACAGGAAACAATGATGATTTGGCAGGGAGAATTGATGAGTAGCAAGCCACAATCAAAGCACAGTAGGAGACCATCAATGAACTCTGGATCCTGATGACTCAATATGTCGTAGACATGGCTAATTCTCAAAAGACAAATTCGCCGTTAAGGCAAGAATCTTCTCGAAGAGGAAGAACGTCTTCATCCTAACCCCTAACAAGCAAAGGGAAGGGAAAAGTTATTGATGATGCTACTTCTGACCAAGAAGCCCACAACGTGAAATCTTCCTCTGATGAAGGAATAGAAACAGAGAACGAGCAGAATCTCTAGTCTGCCAAAATAGAAGAATTGGAAGCCCGCCTCAATGCCATTGCTAACACAAGCAAGCTCCAAGATGAGGGAGTCGTCAGGCCCTATCCTGCTGAATGGGATATAGTCCCTTATCCTCAAAAGTTTGAGGTCCCGACGCTACAAATGTTTGATGGCACGGGATCGCTGAATCAATATATCTATCATTTTAAGTTACAGACTGGGAATATGATATCAAATGATATCATACTGGTTCAATTATTTATTAGCACCCTCAATGGGGTTGCCTTTGAATGGTTCATAAAACTGCTTGTGGGATGTATCCATAGGTGGACAGATCTAGAGACTCTTCCTTTCAAGATTCTTTGAATAGGATACAGAAGTCTCCATCCATACCCGTCTCGCCACTAAGCAGAAGAAGAGGGAGTCCGTCAAAGCCTTTGTCAAGAGAATCTGAAGCATGATTCTCCGATGTTCGTCATGTATGACACAGTTTACCTTAGTGGAGACCTGTCGACATAACTTACAGACCAATCTTCTAGCACAAATGAGGGTTGTAGAATGTTGTTCTTGGAGACAACTAATATCTCAAGGTGAATAGGCTCAAAAAATTATTGCTATGGTCAAAGCTAAAGAACAAAGTAAGCAGGATCAACATGAGCAATGGGACCACGCCTAATCTTTCCAATCAGAAAGGGAAGATACTACGGCCACTGAAGCCAATCCTCTTCAATAGGATGGCGGGTCCACAAAACTATCAAGTTAACAATACACCTCTGATAGTCCATTCCCTCCAAATTCTCCTGCCAATTCTCTTCAATAGGATGGCAGGTCCACAAAACTATCACGTTAACAGTTATCTCTGATAGTCCATCTCATGTTAATCCTTTGCAATAGGATAGCGAGTCCACCAAAACTATCACGTTAACATTTATCTCTGATAGTTCATCAACTTGCCAATCCCCTTCAATAGGATGGCAGGTCCATAAAACTATCATGTTAATAGTTACCTCTGATAGTCCATCAACTTGCTAATCCTCTTCAATTAGATGGCGGGTCTAAAAAACTATGAAGTTAACAATACACCTCTGATAGTTTATTCCCTCCAAATTCAATTTGTTAATCCTCTGCAATAGGATGGTAAGTCCACAAAACTGTCACGTTAACAGTTACCTCTGATAGTCCATCAACTTGTTAATCCTCTTAATAGGATGGCGGGTCCACAAAGCTATCACGTTAATATTTACCTCAGATAGCTAAACTCTTCAGATAGTGGCCTACCGTGGGACGTGTCTCTATTCCAATCATAGTCGTTACACTCCAATATCACTAAACGACTTGACGGATAGTGGTCCACTAGGCGATGTGCCATGTCTACGCCTTTTTTTCCCCTGCACTTGTTCAAGACTGGGGGTTAGTTTATTTGTAGTGCACTGGATTATGAGTAATAAATCTTTTAAGTTATCATGTTCAACAAAACACTTCTGTCAACTGCAAAATTATTCCCTGCTAAGTCTTAATTAAGACTAGGGGTTGGTTGTTTAAAATCCACTGGATTAAGAGCAACGAATCTTCTTGTCAATCCTCTTCAATAGGATGACTGGTCTTCAAACATCGTCGAGTTAACATTATACTTCTGACGATTAACATCCTCATGAATTATAAATTCAGCTTGTGCCACTCCTAATTTGTCACGTTAATAATATACATCTGACAATCAACTTATCAATCATCTTCAACAAGATGATAGGTCCTCAAAATTACTCAAATCGTAATCTTCCACAACAAGACGCTAAGTCTTCAAAATCTTATTCAAATCACAAGTATAAACTCCTGTCATGTTAATATCACACCTCTGAAAATTCACTTATCAATCCTCTTCAATAAGATGATGAATCCTCAAAGTTGCTCTGATTGCAACAAACTCTTGTCACATTAATATCACACCTCTGACAATTTACTTATCAATCCTCTTCAATAGGATGATAAGTCTTCAAAGTTGCTCCGATCGCAACAAACTCCTGTCATGTTAATATCACACCTTTGACAATCCACTCATCAATCCTCTTCAATAGGATGATAAGTCCTCAAAGTTGCTCCGATCGCAATAAACTCCAGTCTCGTTAATATCACAACTCTGACAAAGTCCACTTATCAATCCTATTCAATAGGATGATGAGTCCTCAAAGTTGTCCCGGTCGTAATATTCTTCTATCACGTTAATATCACACCTCTGACAAAATCAACTTATTGACTCTCTCCAATAGAGAGATAAGTCCTCAAAGTTGCTCAGACTGCAACAAACTCTTGTTATGTTAATATCACACCTCTGAAAAAATTAATTTATCGACTCTCTTCAATAGAGCGATAGGTCTACAAACCCGTCATGTTAATATCACACCTCTGATGACCAAATCAGCTTATCGGCTCTCTTCAATAGTACGATAGGTCTACAAACCCGTTAAGTTAACATTACACCTCTAATGACTAAATCAGCTTATCGACTCTCTTCAATAGAGCGATAGGTCTACAAACCCGTCAAGTTAACATTACACCTCTGATGACCAAATCATCTCATCGATACTCTTTAATAGAGTGATAGGCCCATAAAATACTGCTAGGTTAACATCACACTTCTAACAATTAATCCTCTTTAATAGAACGATAGGCTCAATGAACTTGTTAATCCTTTTTCAACAAGAATAGCAAGTTTTTATTATAAAATCCCCTGCGGATTAAAGATTTTCTAAAATTATCCTAGTGATAATAAAGAAAATTTCTGAATTTCACTTTAAATGAAAATTCATTCCAAATTAATACTACACCTCTGTCACTTCTAACTTTCTTTCAGTGTTTCAAGTGAAAACATAACACAGGAAGAAATAATGACAAAGCCTATGTATTCAATATCGTAGCAGGTTGTTATTAATAACACCATAATCCATGCCTTATATGCATGAGAGACTTTATCTTGATACCTAAATAGAGATAAGTCTGTATCTAATACATGCTGCCAGGTAGCGCGTTCCCGTAAAAATGACAAAACCGACGTTTTTAACATCATGGCAGGTTGTTATTAATAACGCTAAAATCCATACCTTACACGCATAGGGAACTTTATCTCGATCCCTAAATAGAGACAAGTCTACACCTAACACGCGCTGCCGATTAGTTCATTCCCGTAAAATTGATCAAGTCTATGTATTTGGCATCATAGCACTAAGTCTAAGAGAGTTTATTCTTTTAGCACAACGTTACATGTGAAACGGACTTAGACAATCCACATGCTAGCCCGACTCAAACGGTAGTCGGTAAAGGCTTATCAAATCCGTTGATGGCTGAGAATTTGCCAAAAATCCTATGTTCGAAGCTCAGGTCCTATGTAACAAATCTTTTCAACCAAGATGCCTTCAAAGCAGGTGCAGAGAACAACTCTATTATGACAAGGAATCAACAGCTCCAAGATCAGAGTTAAGATCCAAAGTATTCCAAAAATTTATCCCAGTCAACCACGAACTTTTTAAAACTTTGGAGGGGGTTCTGTAGGCGGTCTAAAAATCACTATAGATAGCTAATCCCCATCAAACACTGATGATAAAAGTTATAATTTGACGGCTTTCAGAAGACTATATTTTAAAGATTTTCATGTAGATCGATGAAGGTTACAATCTGACGACATTCACAATAACTGATGAAAGCTCTAGTTTAATAGCCTTCACAATCAACATCGGGAGTTATAATATGACGACTCTCATACATCAAGGAGCCAAAATGAAGATTACAAGATGACGATTTTTGTAACTCTCTAGCAAAAGAGACTACAAATTGACAATCTCTTCAATCCAAGATGCAGAGCTCATCTCTGCACTCCAGAAATGCAAACGGAGCTTCAATCTAGCTACAAGCACAACCTCAACCCAGCTGCAAACGCTAACTCCTAAGTGCTGCTAAAACACAGCTTCCAAGCTGCTAATTCAGCTTCCAAACCGCTGCCAAATGCAGCTTCCAACAAGCTGTCAATACAGCTTCCAAATGCTGCAAACGCAGCTTCCAGACACTGCAAACGAGCTTCCAGACGCTTCGTTTGAATGAAGAATTCATGCCAGAACGTAATTCTTGCGTTTGACTTGTTCAAACACGAGCTAAACAGTTTCAAAATTGTTTCCCATGATGTGAGGGGATCACAACTCCACTCAGGAGTAATTTAAGGGAGGCAGTTACATCCCATTCAGCCCCACTTAGGAGCAAATTAAGGAGGTGGTTACACCCCTTAATCTCCTATAAATAACTAAAAAATCAGTTTAGTTAAGGGATCAGCTGGTTTTTGAGAGAAGGATCTGGAGTCGGAATTTCTGCTTGATGTTCGGTTTTCGGATCAAATCTCCAGGAGATCTCCAAAGAGCTTCTAAGCAACAGAGAGGTTTAACACTTGGAAATTAACTGAATTTTTGGTTCAAACAACTATTTTCATTGAGTTCCAACTCATTCTGAGTTCAAAAACTCGTTAAGAGTTCTTTTGTTTTAAACTTGCCATGCAAGATAATTGTTCCACCAAAGTGAGACGTTCAGATCGTCAACGAAAAGCAAACTCGACACAAGCATTCGAGGGAGGTATTACATCGCCACCGTGAAGAACCCAGAATTAAACAAATGGGAGAATTTACACCAATTCTCTTTTCCTTTGTAATCGAGAATTTAATTTGTAATCGAGATTAAGAGAGTTGCAAACATTCTTTTTCTAAGCTGTTAGAGAGAATAAAATCAAATTCAATTCTTTTATTTTCTTATTACAAATTTTCCACTAAACATAGACAAATCAGGATATTATTGTTCATTTGGAAACAATAAATTCAGTCTATCTTTTAAATGTTGTAGGAACTGGTTTCTTAAGTACTTATGGCAACTTATATTTGCTTGATACAATTGCTTGTTATAATGAAAACTTGCATGTGGATTCACGTGGTACTAAGCGTAAATTAAATAAGAAAAATTTGACGACATTATAGCATAAGCGCTTGGGTCATATCTCAAAAGGTAGAGTTGAGCGTCTTGTGTCTAATGGCATTTTGGATTCCCTTGATTTTTTAGATTTTGACATATGTGTTGAATGTATTAAGGGAAAACCGACCAAAGTTAAGAGATTAGGTGCAAATAAATCATGGCTCTTAAGGATATGATAAGAAATATGATTGCTCATTTTTCTTTACCAAAATCACTCCGGAGTGAAGCAGCTTACATTCTGAATAGAGTACCGAGTAAAGCAGTTGTTAAAATACCATATGAGCTTCGGACTGGTTGAAAGCCTAGTTTAAAGCACTTATATATTTGGGGATGTCTGTAGGATCTGATCTAATCATATTAAAAACACTAGAGAGGTGTGAATAGTATTTTACAAAATTTTATGCAAAGTAGATAATAAATTCCAAAGAAGAAATGATAATCACAGAAAATCATCAATACAAACACAAGGATTTATACTGGTTCCACCTTCCAGGTGTACATCCAGTCCTCAAGCAAATCCCGCTTGAGAGTTTCACTATGATTTCAAATAAAACTACAAAATCAAAACTCAAACCTGACCAATTTGCAAGACGATGCAAATTACAACCAATCTCTTCACCAAGAGACTACACCTCTCACACTTGAGAGAATCCTTTCCTTGAATCAATATACAAATCTCCTATAAGCCTTGATAAGTTTGTGATGTGCAACAGTGGCTTATAGACTCTTTTTTTCTATGAATTCTTTTCAAATTCTTGTATAAATGAAGATGAACAATAGTTGTTGCAGAATTTTGTTTTTCTCAATACTCAAGTAAAAATCAGATTTTCTATCACTTGAGTTTCATACAAATTCAATCTTATATGTATATTTTCATGATTGAAAATTCTGAACTTCTAACCTATTTATATCCCTTGAAAAGATACATTTTTGAACTCATAAAACGGATATAAACGGCTAAAAATTGTTTCAAATTTAAAACCAAAACGTTCTGAAAAACTGTCTTAGTAGTCGACTACTCTATAAAACATAAAGTCAGTAAATCAAAAATTAAAGTTGAGTAGTCGACTATAATCCTTAGTAGTCGACTACTCTGTAAAACAGATGTTCTGTAATATAGATTTCAATGCTCAGTAGTCGACTATAGTTAGTTCTAGTCGACTATAGTTAGTTCTAGTCGACTACTCTGTAATACTGAAGTTTTGTAAATCAAAATTCAAAGCTGAGTAGTCGACTATAATCCTGATTAGTCGACTACTCTATAATTTTATAGAAACTTATATTTTAATCTTAAACTTCGGTAGTCGACTACAAAACTAATTTGTCGACTACTAAGGGGTGAAAAAATTATGTATGAAATAATTTTTGACTCAATGATTAACTAAAAACTCTAATGGTTAACATAGGGTATTTCTATTGTTAACCAACACATTAAGCTTGTGTTAATGTATTCTAATCTCTATGTGTGTGTATGTGTGAGTAATCAAGGTTTGTACAAAATTTCTAAGTGAAGAGAATGTAAAAATTACATTGATACATAAGCTCCTCATCTTCTTTACTTCATAATGCATTGAACTCATCCTGCACTTGTTAATATTGAAATCTGTACTGAAATATTAGTGCACAATAATACACATAGTGATTCATGTTATGAATAAATTGTTATCATCAAAATTATATCATGTGAACATGATATCCGACAATGTTCAGTTAATACATGGCCTTATAGGTCAAATAAAAAAGAAATTAGACTCCAAAACAGTTAGCAGCTATTTTATTGGGTATTCTGAATGTTCTAGGGGTTATAAGTTTTATGATCCCACATTCAGGAATATTTTTGAGATGGGAACAATAACATTATTTGAGGATGTTAAGTTTGGGGGAGAAATAAAGTTAGAAACATTGCTTTTGAGGAAGAATTGGCTTCAGACCCAATCCATATAATTACTTTTGACAATATTTAGGTTCCTATACCTATTATTAATCAAGAAGTAAATCCAGAATCTCAAGAAGACAATGTTAATCAACTCCCTGTTCCATAAGAATAAACTCAACAATCTCAAGAACTAGTGCCATTAAGGAGATCCACGAGAAAAAGGAGAAATGCTATTCCGGATGATTATATTATATTTCTCCAAGAACATGAGGAAAATAATGGAATATTGGAAGATGATCCAATCAAATTCCTTCAGGCCATGAAAAGTTCTAACTCTTAAAAGTGGATTGATGTCATGAATGAAGAGTACAAGTCTATGCAAGACATTAAGGTTTGAAAACTTGTCCCATTGCCAGAAAGTGCGAACCCAATTGGTTGTAAATGGACATATATAACCAAGCATGATACAAATGGTAATGTGAAGAGGTATAAAGCACTTCTTGTAGCTAAAGGCTATACTCAAAAGGAAGATATTGATTATTCAAAGACTTTCTCTCCAGTTTTATCGAAAGACTCTTTCAGAATAATCATGACACTTGTTGCTCACCTTGATCTAGAGGTACATTAGATGGATGTTTAGACTGTATTTCTCAATGGAGACATTGATAAAATGATCTATATGGTGCAACCAAAAAACTTTGTGTCAGGTGACCCAAAGAATATGGTTTGCAAATTAAGAAAATCTATCTATGGACTCAAACAAGCTCCTCCTTAATGGTATTACAAGTTTCAACAAATAATTATCTCATTTAGTTTTGAGATGAATATTGTTGATGACTGTGTATATCACAAGTTCAGTGGGAGTAAGTATATTTTTCTGGTTCTATATGTCGATGACATATTGCTTGCCACTAATGATATAGGCATGTTGCAAGAAACTAAGAGATTTCTATCAAAGAATTTTAAAATAAAAGATCTTGGGAATACCTCTTTTATATTAGGAATCCAGATACATCGAGATCGTTCTCGAGGTATACTTGGATTATCACAAAAGAGCTATATCGATAAAATACTCAAAAGGTTTGTCATGCAATATTATAGACCAGGTGACACTCCTGTTGCTAAAGGAGACAAGTTTAGTCTCAATCAGTACCCTAAAGGCAACCTTAAAATTTAGGAAATGCAGAAGATTCCTTATGCTTCGACTGTAGGAAATCTAATATATGCTCAGGTGTATACGCGTCCGGATATTACATACATTGTTGGTATGTTAGGCAGATACTTAAGCAACCCTGGTATGGATAGCAGTCAAAAGGGTTATGAGGTATCTTCAGAAAAACAAAAGATTTATGCTCACATACAAAAAATCAGAACAATTGGAGGTCATTGGGTACTCTGATTCTGATTTTGCTGGATGCTAAGATAACAGAAAGTCTACATCATGCTATATTTATATGTTAGCAGGAGGAGCTATATCATGAAAAGTGTCAAACAGGCACTTATAGCTTCCTTCATTATGGTAGTAGAATTTGTAGCTTGCTATGAGACATCCAATCAGGGAATATGGCTGTAAAATTTTGTCACGGGATTGCGCATTCTGGAAAATGTTGAAAGACCACTAAGGTTATATTATGATAATAAATCTATAGTTATGTATTCTAATATCAACAAGAGCTCAATTAAGTTAAAATATATTGACATTAAGTTCCTAGTTGTGAAAGAAAGGGTACAGAGTGGACATATATCCATAGAACACATTGGGACAAACTCCATGGTAGCTGATCCTCTTACTAAAAGAATACCACCCAAGGACTTTCATGAGCACACTGCTTATATGGGTGTGGTATTATTTGAGGATATCATGATTTAGTGGGAGTTTGTAATTTGGAGTGCTCTATGTTTGGTTATATTGTCTGATCAGAACAAGGTATTCAGTTAAGTCACTCTGTTACATTATGTTTGGTTTTGACCTCACTAAAGTTTAAGGTAGGGCCACTTGAAAATAGACATGTACTGATCATATTGCATGTAATTTTCATGCTTCACATCCATGATTGATCTATGTCGTTTGATTGTATTAGTATATGTGACCATTGATGGGTCGAGTCACAATAAAGGTGACGAAGGCTGCTTTGATCCTATATTGATATACTCAATGGACGAGATTGTTTGGAAATACCCTTATTTATGATAGCAATTTTTGAAATCATAAGGTTATACACACTTTAAGGAAACATATAGTGCCCAAGTGGGAGATTGTTGGATTTAAAATCTAATTAAATCTATTTGTGGGCACAAATATTATATTAGTGTGTGTTGTTATTGTAGGCTATCTAAAAATCACAACAGATAGCCAATCCCCATCAAACACCGATGATGGAAGTTACAATCTGATAACTTCTAGAATGTTATAATTTGAAGACTTTTACGTAGATCGATAAAGGTTACAATCTGACGACTTTCGTAATAACTGATGAAAGCTCTAATCAACAGCCTTCACAATCAACATCGGGAGTTACAATCTGACGACTCTCATATTTTCAAGGAGCCAAGACGAAGATTACTAAACAATGGTCTTTGCAACACTCTACAGAAGAAGCTATAAGTCATTAGCTCCTTCTAAAATGCGGAATTCACCCTCGCGTTTTAGTTCTTGAAACGCAGACGACCCCTGCGTTTCCAACCCTCAGCAAACAAAACGCGGGTGTCCCTCGTGTTTTTCAACATCCAGCGGGTGCCCAACTCCGCGTCTCCAGTCTAAAACGCGGAGTTAGGGTCCTAAATGCCAACTTGGGCGTTTGACTCATTCAAACATGAGTCGAACGGTTTCAGAATCGTTTTCCCCATGTTTTGAGGGATTCTCGCCCACGTTGGAGTGGATTTAGGGGTTGGTTACACCCCTTAATCTCCTATAAATAGGAGAAAACTCAACTGAGTTTGGGCTCGGTTTTTGGCTCTGGGATCGATCCTCTTTTGAGCAACAAAGAAGAGATCAAAGGCTGGCTTTTGAGGAGATCAGCTGGAGAGAAATACTTGTCAACAAGGAGATCTTGAGGCATCCTTGAGCAACAACAAATTCACTTGGCTATTAACCGATTTTCGGTTCAAATCAACTCTTTTTCAAGAGTTTAAACTTGGTCTGAGTTATCAACTCGTTCAGAGTTTTAAACTTGCCACGCAAGTTCTCCACAACGTCAAATCGTGAGGAGAATATATCATTTCAGTGAATCAAGACGTTCGGATCATCAACGGAGAGCAAATTCAATGCGAGCATTCGAGGGAGGCACTCCATCGCCACCGTGAAGAAACCAGATTTAAACAAAGGGGAGAATTCAGATCAATTCTCCTCTCTTTTGTAATCGAAAATCCAAATTATAATTAAGATCGAGAGAATACAAGTCAATTTTCTTTCATTCTTTTTACTACCAATTTTCCACCAAACAGCTATCTTTACAATTGACCCACGTAAAGTGATCAATCAGGTAATCAGGTCAATGAGTATTTATATATGTCATGGGATAATTGTGCAGATACAAGATTATAATTCTAATTTAATAAGGGGCTAAATTAGAAAACTGCAAGTCTGTATAAAGGGGTTATGGCCCCTAATCTTAGGGTTGAGTTCTCATTCTC
>BQKN01006158.1:0-13193 GCA_022839385.1 Asparagus kiusianus | reverse complement strand
ACACTATTCACCCCCCCTCTAGTGTTCTAGTGTATCTATTTCAGATCCTACAATAACTACTTCAAAACCTATAAATTTTCATATGTCAGTTTGCGGTCGACCGCCTAAAGTCCAGACACTCAGATTGTTTTTCAGAGGCTCGCGGTCGACCGTGACGGTTGACCGGATGAAGTCCAGAGAGCATCAGCTCGCTCGCGATCGACCGTCATGGTCGACCGGCTATTTTCCAGAGCCAAACTCAAATTCTGGACCTGCTCGCGGTCGGCCGCGCATTTTCCACGGTCGACCGCTGATCTGACTATAGGTTCTAACGGCTAGTTCCTGGGCTGTTTTCTTGTGAGCTTTTTGGTTATTTTCTTGTGGTTTTTGCTGATGTTTTGAGTGAGTATAAATACCTCATTGCTTTCAACTCTTCATATATCTAAGAGAATGATCTAAAGAAGTTTAAAAGAGTTTTAACAAGGGTTTAAGTTTGTTTAAGGGTTTGGTTTATGAAGAAAGTTTCACAAGAGCTTGAGGAAGATCATCAATTGTGTTTGAGCATTCAACTCTTCTCCCTCTCTCTTAATCCATAGAGAAGTTTCCCTAAACTCTTTTTCTAGCTTTATATCTATTTGTTTGATTATCATTTTATTTAAGCTAGTTTTAGATTGAGTTTAGATTTGATTAATCTCCTTGCTTACACACACAACCATTGAGCTTATTGTATTTGCATACATTGTATAATTGGGTTGCGGGATTGTGTGACTTAGAGAGTGAGCCTATATTGAGTTCTCATCTATTGTAGATAACAATTTATTTGTATTGTGAGCCTAATTGTGTAGATCACTTTTTAATACACTTGTACACCGAGAGGAGTGTGTGGTGAGAAACGTGATCGTCCTAAGAGGAGTGAGGTAGGTGGTAATGCCTAGAGGTAGGTTGTAATTCCTAACACTTGAGGGAGACACGAGCTAGAGACCAACACTTGAGAGGGTGTAAAGTGTGATGGCAAGAGTGTTGATTATAAAGTTTTTGGTGAACTAAAAAACCGAGTGTGAGGTGTAAATGTTATTCGGGTGAGCGTAGAAAACCCGGTTGTGATAGTGGAGATCTCCTCGAGATGAGGAGCGGAGACGTAGGTCGTGGGGACCGAACTCCGTGAACATATCGTTTGTTTGTGATTGCATTGGCGCACTTATCTTGTGTTCATATTTCATATCGCCATTATCTATTGCTCGTTATTTATATCGCCCACTATCTTGTTTATTTTGTTTATCATTGTGTATATCACTTATCCTTGCATATATCTTGTTATATATCATACTTGCTAGGATAGTTTGTTTAATTAGTTTTTATTGGCATAAAATCGGATTAGATTAGCATAAGACCCTAATCACCCCCCCTCTAGGTTCTAACAAACCTCGCCTGACAAATGAAGTTGTTTAGCTGAACCTTGCCTGACTTACAAAGTTTGCTTGTACAGATGAACCTCGCCTAGCAAACGAAGTTTGCCTGAACAGCTAAACCTCGTCTGTCAAATGAAGTTCACCTGAACAGCCAAACCTCGCCTAACAAATAAAGTTCACCTGAACAACTGAACCACGCCTGACTAGGCGAAGCTCGCCAGAAGAATGAACGTCACCTTTTCATCTTTTCCAAACCCCCGTAGCTTCGCATTGGCAAAGGAACGCAAGAGAGACATAATTGTTAAAAGTTAACCTGAAGAGGGCGGAGAAACACCAGATGCAGCGGTAGCGGAAGACCTCCCTTTCCCTTTGAGGGGAGAGATTTGGTCTTAGGGGCCATTTCGAAGAATTGCAGTAAAACAAGAAGGTTGCTCAAAAGTTTTGAAGTTTCTGGCGAAGAGAGTTCAAGATTGTAGAAATTTCACAACGAGGGAGATAAAGCCTATATATAGGGGAGTGAATCGACAGTTGAGATTCAATATCTTAACCTAAACGACGGTTCGAATTGGATAAAAACGTTTCAGATTCTGCTAGTTCAAAATGAACGGTCGTGATTGTTTCTTGATTCAACGGTCAAGATTTGATATCCAAATGACATTACAGTTTATACTCCCTCAAGCGGTTGAGATTTAATTTTTCAAATTAAACAACCAGGATTTATCTCGAAAGCGACGACTAAGATTAGAGATCAAACCGACGCGACGACTCAGATGAAATGCTTGAAAACAAGGAGGCCAAGTCACATCGCATTTAGTGCAATATGACATGCCATCGCCACCTTGACTGGCAGACTTCGAAGCTCGCCTACAGTCATCTGAAGCTCGCCCGCAACCACCCAGTTCGCCTGCATACCCAGGCTCCTCTTCGATGCTAAGTTCGCCTGAGCACTTAGCTCGCTTGAATTTATTAACTTCGCTAGAAAATTCCTCCACTTCGCTTGGGTGATCATTGTTTATTCAAAGTATTCCATACCCCATACAACCTAATTTGGATCTAAAAACTTTGAAGGGGGTTTTGTAGGCAAATAAAGTTGCCTTTATCCCTAACATGTTCGCCTGCAAGGCTGAAGTTTGCATGCAATGTTTAAGGTCGCATGAACAAAGCCAAGTCGCTTGTTCGCTTGAACAACCAAGTGCACATGAGCCAAGTCAAGTTCACTGACTCTACACACGAAGTCAAGTTCTCCTGAATAACTTGACTTCGCCAGCAGAGCTAAATTTGTCTAATAATTTAGCTTCACCTGAATGAATCATGTCGATCCAAGTTCGCCAACTTAAGTTAAGCTCGCCTGAACTAGGTGAGCTATGAGTTGAACTCGCTTGAATGCTTAACCTCACCTGCAAGCTCACTAAGTTTGCTTGAATGCTTAGCTCGTCAATCTCGCCTCCAAGCTCACTAAGCTCACCAGAATGCTTAGCTGGCAATCTCGCCTACAAGCTCGCTAAGGTCACCTGGATGCTTAGCTCGCCAACCTCGCCTGTAAGCTCGCCAAGCCCACCTGAACTGCTTGACCAAGTTAGCTTGAAACGTGGGAGCGGTTGCACCTAATTCCCTACATTTTAGGAGGTGGTTACATGACATTCCTCTCCATAAGAAGCCATGAATGGTTATAGAAAAAAGGACTTTTGGTAATTAAGATAACTGGACTTAGCATTTTTTGTGCATTCAACCTTCATACTCTAGCTCGGGTATTCAAACTCAAGGGACCAAGCTTATACCACGCACTGAAGTTTGTTCACGACCTCCTTTAAATCGTCAAAGGGAAGCAAACTCGACTCAAGCATCGAAGGAGGCATCCTATCGCCCCAAAAGATCCCACGTTAAACAAAAGAGAGATCGAATCAATTCTCTCTTCTTCTGTGTAAAAGTGATTTTTGATTTGTAACAAACAATTCAATTAATACAAAATTGAGATGAATTTTTACGAACTATAGAGCATGGTCCTTAACCTGCAATCCCTGCGTAACCTACTCGGATAGATGTTTTGCCCACTTGTTGCTCTCTTGGAGCTTGTGCTTGAGCTTATCGGTCTTAAAGGATTTTTGGGCATCCAAGTCTTTCAAACCCTCAATCATTTGCTCCCGCACGTCCATCTTTCGCTGCCAGTTGCCCAGCTCGTCCTCCTTAGCCTACAGCTCCCTGAGGGCTTCTTCGAGGTTGCCCCCCACGTTAACTGGCCGAGCTTCTAACTCCCCTTGGAGTTTGACATAGGAAGTTTGGATTTTCTCCATGTGACAAAGAGTTCTTGTTCATCGAGAGCTCTGTGAACCAAGTAGCTCCAGAGGGCTTGATAGAGGTCGACATCGGGAACTTTCCCCAGAATCTCCACGTCACGAGGCATCCAAAACTGCTCCACCACTCTAGTTTGGGCGATTCGAAATCCAAAGACCGACCCTATTGTATCGAGACTGTGGGCAGGCTGGTGGCGATGCTCCTGAGAGGGCTCTCTAGTACACCGAAGGTCGACACCTGAGGACCCAATCAACAGCATACTCATCATCTCCTAATCTTTCGTCTTGATCTCGTTGACCCGATGAGGATATGGATGCGCTAAACCCTCCATAGGGAAGGTCTCCTCTATGATCAGCTCTTTCCCCCAGCGACGAGTCAACTCTGCTAGGTCGATAGGGACCCCCTCCTCCTCTGTATAGGCCTAGGTTTCAACCCTGGCCTCATGATGGGCCTCCTCCTCTTCTCGAGCCAAAGGTCCTTCGTCCACATGGATGACTTCGGTCTCGCCTACCTCGACTAACCTACAAAGTCCTCGACCACCCTACAAAGTCCTCGACCACTAATCTTTTGAGGCACCTTCTTCTCCCTCTCAGCTCGAGCAGCTGAAGACACTGGTCTCGCTGGCCTGGCTAATATGCTGTCCACCTGTGCACGAGCTCTCGTAGCCTTCTCAAGGGCCAAGTCCTGGTAAATGCGCTTCACCGGTGTCATCGATGTCCTCCTTGAGGCTCAGCAAGCAGAGCTATCGGTACCCTAGCAATTTCTTCTAGAGGGACGGTTAGCCTGGATACCCTCTCCTGATCCTTGGCTGTAGGAGGCTTAGAAGATATGCCGACCACTCGCAAGATGAAATTATCGAGTAGATGCTCCATCTTGCGAGAGCCAGCGTACGCCCTAATTTGGTCCAGAGGCTGCCCCTCCACATTCAACAGTTTCCCTACCGTCCGGGCCACCCTTACTATCTCGGGCTAATTGGAGCAGCATAGGTCTGAGTCGTCTCCCGAGACCCAGATGAATATCTCTTTCTAATCTTTGTTTGAGTCAGGAAGGTCGAGGACGATCTTGAATTTGCCCGCTGCCTGGAAGTGGAAATAGGCTTCTTTCTGGTGCACTTTGACACTAATTAGGTGGCCCAACATATTCAGCGACGGTTCAATCCGCAGCCAGTTGCAGATCACCACGAACCCCACCAGCATCGCGATAGTGTTCGACTTCATCTGCATCGGCGACAACCCCAGGATGGTGAACTCCTGACGGAGGAAGGGTATAGAGGCAGATGTAGGCCGAGCTCCAAGTGTTTTAAGTAGAGGGGAGCCCTACTATCATCATGGTCATAGACTGCCTATGACCTCGTCGGCACCATCAGCTTATAATTGCAGGGGATATCATATTTCCCGTGGAGAGAGCTTAGTTGGGGCAGCGTCAACTTAGAATGGATCACCGCTAACATTTCTTGTCTAACATTGAGAGCCGGGACCGCCATTCGCATTATGGACTATTGCCAGAGAAGGTGATTGGAGCACTTACTAAACACGGATTCAGCATTTTAAAAAAGTAGTAACCGCTCCCTTGCTACGGTAGCCTTATTTATATGTAGTTGGGCCTCCAACTATCAGAATCTCAATGGATAAGCTGAACCCTAGCCAACGGCCCAGATTAATTCTAGAATTCAAAATAGCCTTTCTTGAATTGAGACAAAGTGTGCTCTCTTGGATAGCCCGCAATCCTGCATGAAACACGAAGTGATGACAGTTGAAAAGCATTCACTGACGTTAGACATGTCGTATCCAAAGAACTTTTTCAGATCCCCCTCATTAATGCTCCTCATGACTCAGCAAGAACTATTATATTTCACTTGGGCCAGGCCTATGAAAGGCCCTAGAGGGAGGGGGGGTTGAATAGGGTTTATGGACAAATAATATGCAATTAAAAGATATTCTAACAGATCACGCATAAATATGAAATGCAATGATAATAAAAGAGAGTAGGGATAGAGATAGTTAGCCAATTAATGACATGCAGTATGTTCACGAGGTTCGGTCCGCTAACCTACGTCCCCGCTCCCCACTCTCGAGGAGAAATCCACTACATACCCGGTTTGGAAGCTTGAACTTCTTCTACACAACGATCTCCACTGAGATCTTACAACCACACAATAGATCTCCACCATATCAAGCTCACAACAGTAGAAAATCGAAGAGAAACTCTCTCTTTACAGTAGCCCTATGGCAAGAGAGAAGATTGCAATTGAAGCTTGGGATGTGGGCTTTGAAATAGTGAAAGCAGATGAAAGTTCTGTTAAAAATAGTAAATAAATCTAAAAATTGTGAAACTTTGTAAACAGTTTATAAACATTTTAACAAACTTGTTTGAAAAAAAATTTTGCAAAAAGGTCCTGGTATTTGTGAAAATCACTATTTTAGCAAAAGTACCAAAATAAGAGTTTTTGAAGTGTGCAAGTGTGTTATCCCATGAGCTTCAAATGTAATCAACTAACTACTTGCCTACATTAAGTACTAGAGAGAAAACAAAATAGAAAATATCCCTCACATATGAGTACATGGCTTGAGTCTTGATATTTGCTCTTGAGTTGATGAAGCTTCTCATGAATATAGTGCTCTTGAAAGCTTTGCTTCATCACTTTGCCTCCGCCTCCTTGGATATTGTCGTTATAGCTCATTTTCCATCCAATCCTCCATATAAGGTGCTAATGATATATGATCTACAATATAGCTCAATAAATAATTAGCACCAATAATAGTGTTTGTAAATCGTCATCAAAACAAAGGATCTAACAATCTCCCCCTTTTTGATAATGACAAACAACCATTATGCGAGAGCAAGTAAAAATAGATTATTTGACTTATAGATAGTTGCTCCCCCTATCTATTAGGATCTCCCTTACTATGTGCACAAATGAGGAGATCCCCCCCCCCCCCATTGTCACCATAAAAAATTGGGTAAAATAAAGACAATATGCATGCTAAAAAAAAACCACACAAATGTACCTCAAGTGTTGGACTACCCGTGTCTCCCTCAAGTCTTAGGAATTACGACCTACCTCTAGGCATTACTACCTACCCCACTCCTCTTGGGACGACCCCGGTCTCTCATCTCTACACTCCTCTTGGTACCCGTGTGTGCTTGAGCATGACTTGATAATTTAGGATCAACAAAAAAATATGACAATGGTAGAGCAAAGAAACAAAATAGACAAAAAAATATTTTTAAAGGATGCACATGCCTAATTCATTTCTAATACGACAAAAATCAACTTCACAAAGGGATTTGGTAAAGATATTCGCTAATTGAGATTTGGTGTCAATATAAACAAGGTAAATATCTTTCTGTTCAACATGATCACGCAAGAAGTGATGCCGTACATCTATATGTTTGGTTCTAGAATGCAAAACGGAATTTTTTGAGATATTGATAGCACTATTATTGTCACAAAAAATTTTTGTATCATGAAAGTGTAAATCAAAACCAACCAAATTTTGTTTCATCCATAAAAGTTATGCACAACATAAGCCGGTGGCAAAGTATTCCGCTTCCGTAGTGGACAAAGCAACATAATTTTGTTTCTTGGATGCCCAAGATACAAGTGAGTTACCCAAAAATTGACAAGTACCACTCGTACTTTTGCGGTCCACCCTACAACCGACAAAATCGGCATCACAATAACCACAAAGATCAAAAAATATATTTTTAGGATAAAACAAACCAAGTTCTAAGGTACCATTAATGTATTTAATAATCCTTTTAACCGCAACTAAATAAGACTTTTTAGGAGAAGCTTGAAAACGTGCACATGCACAAACACTAAACATGATGTCCGGCCTACTAGCGGTGAGATAAAGAAGAATACCTATCATACCTCGATATAGCTTTTGGTCTATCTTTTCGCCACTTTCATCCGCATCTAACTTGATGGTGGTGCTCATTAGAGTTAAAGCATTTTTTGAACTTTCCATCTCGAATTTCACCAACTTCCTAACATATTTGCTTTGTGATACGAAGATGCCATCATTGGATTGCTTAACTTGGAGGCCAAGAAACATAGTGTGCTCTCCTATCATACTCATCTCAAATTGATCTTGCATTACTTTAGAAAAGTCCTTGCATAAAGATTCATTAGTGGCACAAAAAATAATATCATCTACATAAATTTGAACTAAAATAAAATCATTTTTCCATTTTCTAACAAAAAGAGTATTATCGATTGTTCCTTTTGAAAAACCATTTTCAATGAGAAAACTTGAGAGGCGAGCATACCAAGCTCTAAGAGCTTGTTTTAACCCATATAAAGCTTTTTGAACCAGGTATACATGATTTGGAAAAGATGAATCAATAAAGCCAGGGGGTTGCTCAACATAAACCTCTTCTTTAATCAAACCATTTATGAAAGCACTTTTAACATCCATTTGAAATAATTTAAAATTTTTAAAACTTACAAAGGCCAAAAATATTCTAATAGATTCTAATCTTGTAACCGGTATAAAAATTTTATCATAGTTTATACCCTCCTCTTGATTGTATCATTGGGCAACTAAACGAGCTTTATTTCTAGTTACTATGCCAAACTCATCAAGCTTATTTCTAAAAACCCATTTATTTCCAATAATAGAAGTATTATTTGATCTATGAACTAATTTCCAAATATTATTTCTTTGAAAGTTATTCAACTCTTCATGCATAGCTAAAATCCAAAACTCATCTTTTAAAGCATCATCAATACGTTTAGGTTCTATTTGGGATAAAAATGCTACATTACCACATTTGCTCATTGCTTTTGAGCGAGTCAAAGCGCCTTTGGATGGACTCCCTATAATTTGGTCTTTAGGGTGATCCGGTGCAAACTTCCAAGCCTTGGGGAGATCTTCTTGAGTTTGTTCATTTATGTTCTTCCCATCAATTGGTGCGTTCATTGAGGATTTATCATTTAGTTGCAAGAGTTTCATTCCTTCCTCAATCTCTTTATCATCCCTAAGAATATTTCCTTGCAAACCAATATTAGATTCATCAAAAGTAACGTTTATATACTCTTCAACAACGACTGTTTGCTTGTTGAAAACTCTATAAGCCTTGCTTCTAGGAGCATATCCCAAAAATATCCCAACATTAGTTTTTGAATCAAATTTATCATGATGATCTTTAGTATGTAAGATAAAGCATTTACAACCAAAGATACGAAAATATTCAATATGTGGAGTTTTGCCAAAAAAGAGTTCATAAGGAGTTTTCTTGAAATTAGATCTAATCAAAATACGATTTAAAACATGGCAAGCCGTATTGACGACTTCGGCCCAAAAATATTTTGACAAATCATAAAAGTTTTTCATTATGCGTGCCATCTTTGTATGGTTCTATTTTTTCGTTCAACAACACCATTTTGTTGGGTTGTTCTAGGAGCGAAAAACACATGTGTTATACCACGATGAGCACAAAAATCATTAAAGAATTTGTTTTAAAATTCTCCACCATGATCACTTCTAATTTTAACAACTTTTAAATATTTTTTATTTCAATTCTTTTTACAAAATGAGAAAATTCTTCAAAAATCATCTTTATTAGCAAGAAAAATTACTCATGTAAAGCGAAAGAAATCATCAATAATAACAAAAACATAGTGTTTGCCTCCTAGAGAGGTAACACGCATGGGTCCAAAGAGATCAAGATACAATAATTGTAAAGGTTTAGAAGTGGATACCTCATTTATGGATTTGAAAAAAGTTTTAGTTTGTTTACCCTTGACGCATTCCTCACAAGTAGAATCCTTAATATAAGATAGATTTGGTAACCTTCTTACTAAATTCTTCTTGGATAGCTTAGATATAAGTTTCATGTTAGCATGTCCAAGTCTCTTGTGCCAAATCCAAGGATCCCCATCCACCGCGGCAAGACACTTAACATCTTGATCTATTAGCTCATTCATCTCAAAAATATAAACATTAGATCTTCTAAAAGCAACAAAAATAACTTTATCATTCATACTAACAATACATTTATACGGTTTAAAAGAAATGTCAAAGCCTTTGTCACTTAATTGACTAATGCTAAGGAGATTATGATTTAGTCCTTTAACAAAATAAGCATCCTCAATTATGAGAGAATGTACCTTACCAATGTTGTCAATACATATAATTTTACCTTTCTCACGACCACCAAAGGAGACATTGCCTCCTTCAATTCTTGATAAGGTTAAAAATAATTCTTTATTGCCCGTCATGTGATGAGAGCAACCACTATCAAGGTATCACAACTCCTTACGTCTTGTGCGAGACGTTCCCTACATGCAAACAAGTTGTAGAACCTTTAGGTACCAAGCTTTGGGTCCTTGAGTGTTAGTATTTTTGGTACCCTTGGGTATCCATATTAATTCATAATGATCAATGTTATTCTTAATCCTACAATGAGTAAAAATATGACCATACTTCATGCAATATGTGCACAAAAACCTTTTCTTGTATATAAGAGCATGAGATTGATACCATTTTCTATTAACATGATGATGACTAGAGTAAGCATGATTAGATTTAATTCTATTGTTTTCAATCTATAATCTCTCAACTTTGGATCTTAGTTGTTTGTTTTTAAAGTCTAGATCTCCTATCATTTCATCTTTTAAAGCAATAGAAGATTGTAGTTACTCATACTTAGAGTCACAAGAAACATGTAATTTTTTGAATGAAGAATGTTCTTTTGCTAATTTCTCAAATTCAAAATTCAATTCTTCTAAAGCCACTTCTAGTTCACATTGCATATAGAGAGATTCACTTTCGGATTCAGATTATACCTCATCTTCATGAGGCATGAAGCAAATGTTCTGGTCATGAAGAACAATCTTGGCGCCCTCATCATCACTATCTGAATTACTTGGTTCGGACTCATCCCAACTAGCATACATAGCCTTCTTCTTCTTGTATTTCAAATACTTCTCCTTGAGCTTAGGGCAATCCTTGGCTAAGTGCCCGGTTCGTTGCATTCAAAGCATTTTCCTATACGAGAAGGAAATTTATTGTTAGATCGATTCTTAAAATATTTATTCACTTTGATTAATTTTGATATTCTTCTAGAGAGGTGTGCCACTTCTCTAGAGACATCATCTTCACTATCCGAGGAGGACGAATCGTCAATTGCTCCCTTGAGAGCTATGGACTTTGATTTTTAGGGTGGCTCCTCGGTTGCTTTTGGGATTGCTTCTTCCTTCTCCTTGATCTTCTTTTCATAGACTTTGAGCTTGTCAATAAGTCCATCAAGAGTGAGAGTTGAGAGGTCACGAGCTTCTTCAATGGTCGTGGCTTTAGGTTCCCAAGCCGGCGTCAAAAAGCGAAGAATTTTGTAATTCATCTCTTGATTCTCCAAAACCTTATCAAGACCATGTAATTCATTTATGATGTTAGTGAACCTAGAAAACATAGAATCGATGGATTCATTTGGAAGCATTTTAAAAAGTTTATAATCATGCATGAGACCACTAATCTTAGACTCCTTCACTTGGGGGTTCTCTCATGGGTGATACATAACTTCTCCCAAATTTCGTGTGCGGTTGCACATGTAGAAACTCTCTTATATTCATTGGGGATAAGACCACAAATTAGTGCATTCATGGCCTTAATGTTAAGATTAGCTAATTTCCTCTCATCCTCGGTCATTTCACTACTAAGCTTCTTGACATATTTTTTCTCCACAATGTCTATGATATCAAGGTCAATGCATTGTAAATAAATTTTTATCCTAGCTTTTCAATAGGCAAAGTTGCTAGCGGTGAAAAGGGGTGGCCTAGTGGTGGATTGTCCTTCTAGCATATGCATATTCATAGAAACCTCCATAATGATCTTTTCTCTAAGGGGTTTAAGCCTAACAACAGTAGAGACCTTACTCTGATACCAATTGAAAGTCCCTAGAGGGGGGTGAATATGGTTTATGGACAAATAATATACAATTAAAAGATATTCCAACAGATCACGCACAAATACGAAATGCAATGACAATAAAAGAAAGTAGGGATAGAGATAGTTAGCCAATTGATGACACGCGGTATGTTCACAAGGTTCGGTCCGCTGACCACGTCCCCGCTCCTCACTTTCGAGGAGAAATCCACTACACACTCGGTTTGGAAGCCAGGACTTCTTCTACACAACGATCTCCACCGAGATCTCACAACCACACAATAGATCTCCACGAGATCAAGCTCACAACAGTAGAAAATCGAAGAGAAACTCTCTCTTTATAGTAGCCCTATGGCAAGAGAGAAGATTACAATTGAAGCTTGGGATATGGGCTTTGAAATAGTAAAAGCAAATGAAAGTTGAAGCTCTTTGAAAACAATAAACTCAAACACAAGAGATTTGCAATAAAAGCTTTGTTACTGAAGTAGTTGGGGTTGTTGGGTGTTTATAGGAAGAGAATACAACAGTCAAAACCCCAAAGAATCAGCAGAAAAACCACAGAAATCGAGAAACAGTAGTACTCTAAGCTCAATCATATACACACACACGTTTTTGTTTTGTATATACATAGTTATATATATACATATATGTTTTGGTTTAGCTATATAGATATGAAACAACATATATCTTCACATACACTTTTATATGTTTCATATTCTATTGTATTTGGAAAAAGATTGTGTTTTTGGTTTATGGACATAACTATCATTACATACATCTTTTATTAAGTCTATAAAATCATTTTACAAAGTTTCAAAACATGGTTTAGCTAAAATATCAAAAACATGTGTTTTGCATTTTCATGTTTTGAACTATTTTGAAAAATAATGAGATTTCAAAAATAATCGTATCCGTTGAGATAAAAATATGATTACTAAAATTTATCACCAATAGTATATGGTTACATATATGGTTATATATTGAAGAATTCGAATCCATATCCAAATTATCCGAATATATATTGATCATACAATTGAGATTTTTTAATAATTAGATTAATGGATTTGAGACTAATTTTAATGATCAAAAGATCTAATCTTAGCTTTTCAGATATAATGAACACATTAATGAACTCTCTTGTATCATGGGGACCATATTTTTTTCTATATTATTTGATTTTCTCACATCCATTTTGTCTCCATATGTATGTATGTACGTATGCATGTATGTGTGCGTGTGTGTATATATATCCGTATCAGTATCTGTGATTAGTAAACGGATATGGATATCATAACCATCATATTTGAGCTGTTTAAGAACCGTATGCACCTTAGTCTGAGCTCAAATACATGATAGCCACCTTTAACTTCGTAGGGTGCTGCAAATAACTCCTTCGGACTTTGTTTATCTCACATAACCCCTCCTGAATTTTAGGTTGTCTCACAAAACACTCCTAAACATCGAACTTTTCCTACCAAACTCCCATACATACGCGTTATTTACAAATAACGACAATTATCTTTAGAGAAAAAAATTTAAACTTTGTCATTTATAGGCAAACTCTCCTAATTTTAGGAATTTTTCCTCTCAATGAAATTATAGTTATTTGCAAATTAAATGT
>BQKN01006141.1:0-13590 GCA_022839385.1 Asparagus kiusianus | reverse complement strand
TTTTTTTTATTTGATTTCGTTGTAACCGGATCTTATAAAAAGACCGGATCTTTGTAATCGATAAACTATTACTAAGAGTACGATGGAATCAATGAAGAAAGCTACGATTTTTCCCACGAACAATCTGGCGACCATAGTGGGAGCCGACGATCTCGCTGCCGAGATCGAAGCGCCGCAGCCGCGGATCTCAATCCCGGTCGTGGAGGAGGTCGAGTATGAATTCGACCAGCAGAAGTACGAGGAGTACCTGTCGTCCTCGTCCGGATCTACCTCCCCCCGCAAGTCCAAGAAGTTCTCCTCCAGGAGAAAAGTTCGTTGGTATGAAGATGTGAAAAATACCAACGAAGATCTCGCCCCGTTTGATGCCAAAGTTGCATCGGGTGAGATTCCCCCAACCTCCAACCAGGTCAGATCTGTTCTGGCCAACTCTTCCGCCGCAGAGGGTGTGGTGACTCTCTCGAAGAGAGCCCGTCAAAGGCAACGCCAGCGCTTGGCGCGACAGTACGCGAAGGCGATGGAATCCGTAGACGGAGTCCGCTACAAGGCGGATCTGAAGAACGGAAGGGGCAAACAGCCTCAGCAACTGATGAATGGTAGCTTTTCCAAGCCGCCAATGAACGAATGGGTCCGTGTCAAACGGAATCGTTCGACGCTGGAGGAGCGCATTCGCAAGCGCCACGCACTATCAGCGCAGATACGGGCTCAAGTCGAAGAAGCCCGTAGAAAGCTGCAGAAAGAAGTGGTCAAGAAACCGCCACCAACTCGCAAAGTTTGGAGGCCGAAGTCTAAAGCGGCGAGTAAGACTAAGGAACGACAACTGCAGCCTTCAAAAGTTCAACCTCTGGCGAACCAACCCAAATCGCCGATGATTTCCACAACTGCTCCGGGAGATCCCGCAGGACCATCCCAAAGAAGGAAGTCAGTCTTGGAGCACCTCGGTCCGCTTCCCGAGGAGCGATGCAAAGCTCCAGTTCAAGAACGTTTGGGTCCAATAAAGAAGCCCCGAACGATTCAACATGCTGGGGGTCGCTGCAACCCTCAACATAACAAAGAGATCAGGGCAACTAAGCGCACTACTCTGCGCATTGAAGTCCAGGAGCCCGCTGAGAATTCACGCTCACAAAGGCATGTTTCGAGGCGTGTGACTCTCGAAAGCCCAAAGAAGGCAGTTCGTGTTAGACCCTAGAGGGGGGGTGATTAGGGTCTTATGCTAATCTAATCCGATTTAAATGCCAATTAAAATTAATTAACAAGTTATCCTAGCAAGTATGTAATACAATAATATATATGAGCTAGGATAAGTAATATACAATATGATATATCCTATATGATAGAGGTATATGTAAGGATATATAAACTAGCACAAGATAATATATCCTAACAAAGAGATGTACAATAAGATATGTGCAAGGATATACAAACTAACACAAGGGTAAACAAAATGAACTAGATAGTGGATCATATAAATAATGAGCTAATGACAATGGCGACAATAAATATAAACACAAGTATGAATAAACGCCAAAGCACACTCAAACACAAGATATGATCACGGAGTTCGGACCTTCCGTCCTACGTCTCCGCTCCCTACTCCCGGGGAGAAATCCACTATCACAACCGGGTTTTCTACGCTCACCCGAACAACATTTACACCTCACAGTATCGGTTTCCAACGCTCACCGATCAACGTCACTCCTCACACTCGGTTTTCTAGTTCACCGAAAACTTCACACCACACTCGGTTTTCTAGCTCACCGAAAACCTTACAACACTCACAATGTAACAAATATAAATTTGTTCTCTACAATAAATGAGAACACAATTAAAGCATAACTCAATGTTACAATCTCTCACAACCCTAATATACTATGTATGCAAATACAATAAGCTCAAATGGGTGTGTGTAACAATGAGATTCAATAAATCAAAACAACTAAACTCATATATAATCTAGCATGTAGAAATTGTGAATAAAACAATAAATTGCTAGAAATAGAGTTTAGGAATTCTTCTCTGAAAATCAAGTTGGAGAGGAGGATTGAAATGAAGTTCAAACACTGTAGATGATCTTCTCCACTTGTAAAACAAACACTGCTTTAAACCAAACCCTTAAACAAGCTTAAGTAAGCTTAAACCCTTTTTAAAACCCTTGTTTAAAAACTTCTTGATTAGCTTGAAAAGACCTCAGCAATGGGGTATATATACCCTCTCAAAGCTCAGCCAAAAACCCCAAGCCAAATGACAAAACAGCCCCAAGCAACGGTAAGAAAACTAGCCGTTGGAAGCTGAAAAAGACATCGTCGGTCGATCGGAAAATTCGTCGGTCGACCGGAAATTTTCATCGGTCGACCGGACCGGTCGACCGACAGCTCTCTGTCGCCCAGTGAGCTTTTGAGCTCAGGTTCGGTCGACCGGTGCGGTCGACCGAATTCTGACATAGCTGAAAACCTGATTTAAAAGAGAATTTTTGACTTTTGGAAAATAGTTAAAAATAACAAATGAAGTCCAAAAATTATGAAACTTTGGGAAATGTATATAAACATGAAAACGAACATGTTACAAAAGGAATTTTCCAAATTGCATTTCCCATTTGTGAAAAAATCATCATTTTGGAAATATGTTCAAAAACATGAAAACCTGAAAATTGATATTTTGATATTTTGACTCAAACTAACTTTTGAAACTTTATGAAATGTTTTTATAGACTTAGTAAAACATGTATAAATTGATATTGAAGTCTATAAACTAATAAGATAGTATTTTCACAAAATTGCATATTCTATGCAATGTTTTCAAAAACACAATAGAGTATGAAACATATGATTATATATATGAATGTAAATTTGTTTCATATCTATATAGCTAAACCAAAACGCAATAATAAATATGAAATGTGTAATATCATATTTATGAACACGAAAACTCAAAACTATGTATATATATACCTATATATATACATGAAAACCAAACATATATGTATATATGAAATTACATATATACATGAAAACCAATATAATGTGTGTGTATAATATTGAGCTTAAAGTATCTAACACACATAATATAAACTCCTAAACTACATTACCCAAGCAATCTTGATCTTCATTGTAGCTCAACTTGGTACACGTGCGGATGAAGCTTGAACTTGATCTTTAACTTGAATTGTATGTTGCTTCACTCCATAATTCCACCAACCTCCATTGGATATGATCGTGTAGGCGCAATTCCATCCAACCTCCAACAACGTTGTTTGTCTACAATAAATACGAAAACACAAATACTAGACAAACAACATTAGAAGTAAATTGTTTGTTAAACATCATCAAAACAAGAAGGCCAACAGTTCGCCCTCAGAAGGAAACATTATCGTCTGATGACGATGACGTTATACCTGAGAAATCGTGCCAACACACGATAGGTTACTCCGACCTTCAAACTGACGAGTTGTACTATCGTGTTGGGGGTACGAGCAAAACCAGAAAGAGAAGTCCTCGAAGGCTAGAAACTCAATGCCCCTGTTCCAAACTCATCCGGGCGGTACTGCCTGAGTGCAACTGCATTAAGGCAGTCCCCGAAAGAGTTTTAGTTTTCGAAAGGCTTAGTACCGAAACGCCAAAACCAAGGCATAAGCATTTCCAACGAAGAAGAACGGTGGTCGATGATGGAGAATTTCCGAGGGTCACCACCAATATGACCAGCAATGGAACATCGGCTCAGGACAATCCCGAGGCGATTCCAGAAGTGCCCCGACGTGTAACTCGTCTGCAGTCCGGAGCTATCATTCGTGCAACATATGGTAGGGTTCGGACAAGATTACCTTCAGGAGATAAAGAATCAGATGCCGGCTCGGCAGTTGCATCTGACAATACCGTATCTAGCGAAGGACAACCCCGCGAGTCATTCATGATAAGCGCGGAACAAGTGGCCAAGATGCTCGAAGAAGCCATGGCCAAACAACAGGAGAGCTTCAGGTTCGAAATGCAGATGGCCATGTAGAATATGAGAGAAATGCATGAGCAACAAATCCAGACACTGATGAACCAGCAAGGCGAACCAAGCCGCCGTAACCAGGTTATTCAGGAAGATGAGCACATAGATACGGATGAAGCTCGCAACGCCAATAATCCTCCCGTCAACACAGGGGGTGGTAATGAGGATGCTAGTCACAATGCCACGCTTCCACCTCAGAATCGTGCTAACGAAAACACGGGTGAAAGTTTGAAGATCAAAAACCTCGAGAGCAAGATCAATACGTTGATTTCTGCTCAAGAGGTGAAGAAAACGGGCATTCCTTGTCCATACCCAAGTGAATGGGAATCAATCCCATATCCGACGAAGTTCAATTTAATTAACTTCACGCCGTTTGATGGGAAGGGTTCACCCACCCAGCATTTGATTTACTTCAAATCACATCTGGGGGTTATCTCTGGCAATGAGCCTCTGATGGTACGGTCCTTCGTTTGCACTCTTCGCGGAGCCGCCTTCGATTGGTATCGCCGCCTCAAGCCAGGTAGCGTGAATAGCTGGGACGATATGGAGACTAAGTTCCTCACCAATTTCTTCGACGACGACACCGAGATATTTATCGGATCGTTGCTGGACGAGAAATAGAAAGACGGGGAGTTAGTCGACACCTTCGTCAAAAGGTTTCGAAACAAGGCGATGAATTGCCGGGACCCGATCACCGAGGAATTCATTCTCCAGACTTGCCACAACAATCTTTCATTGGATGTGTTGGAAGTAATGGGGATAGCACCATCCAAAACGTGGAAGGATTTGAAGGTCCGAGGGGAACAAGCCGAGCGATTCCTCAGAAGGAAGAAGGCGGAGAGAGGCCAGCAAGCGGCGAATGCTCCAACGCAGAATTTTAACCCAAGGGGGAAAGGTAAGGCACATGCTAATGCAGTTGATGCTAACCAAACTTTCCAATTGTAACCTCAGCAACAGCAGCAGCGGCAACAACGGCCTCAGAAACAGAAATCTTCGGAGCCAAGGTTTCCCAAAGTTTACTCCTTCAAAGATGATGAAGTTCCCGTCATCTTCAAGTACCTGTTGGAGAATAACAAAATCCAGCTGCTAGCGATCGTAGATCAAGAAGGGGCCAGCAAAGTGACGGATCCGAAGTACTGCGTGTACCATAGAGCGGTCCATCACCCTACAAGGTCATGCTACCACCTCAAAGATAAGATCCATGCGTTAATTGACGTAGGGGTCATAACCCTGAAGCCTGCCAAAAATGTAGGAGCAAATGCAGTGTCAATCAGCTTTGGATCGGTGCCCACAACATGGTTCGAGCCAAAACGCATCACCAAAGTAGGAATGAAGACGGTAAATGATGACCCATATGGACAGCGCCAAAAGGGACTTGTGCCACACACAGCCCCAAACAGCAAAATCATCTGGGTTCATCCGGATCTTATTGAAGATGATCAGTGGGCGACTTCCTCGACCAAGAAGGGTAAAGGCAAGTCCTGCAATGCTACTTCTGCAATCTTCGAAGAGGATGGTGATGAAGCTCCTACCTTCCCGCTCTCCGAAGAAGAACATGAAGTCTTTGCCACCAGAAGCGGAAACCAGTACCACTTCAAATATCCTTCACCCAGTGATCAGTTAGCTGAGCAGGGGGTGACTAAACGGGGACCAGCCAAAACTCTCACAAAGCTGGGGGTGATTGCAGTTCCTAAACTGGTTGAAGAGGCTCGACGATAGCCGGCGGATAAACAGAAAGAAAAAAGACCCCAGGAGGTTCAGAATCCGAAGCAGCCTTGTTTCAATCATCCGATTGGGAGGGATAAACCGGAGAGCTCGAACACTCCGCGCATCTTCGATATCATGGCTCAACTAGCTAATATTCCAGCGCGGATAACACTGTATGAGTTGCTGCGGTTGTCTAAGGAGATCAGGGAAGCCTTACAAGAGGCCCTAGCCGATTCAGAAGCATTCCTTACTCGGATCAAGCCGATACCTGAAGAGCCAGAGCAGTTAATTCAACAATGCAATATAGCGGCTAAGAACCTTCCCTGCATTACATTCACCAAAGAGGATATGCAGACGAAGAATTCGAACCATGATCGACCACTGTACTTCATTGGGTACATTGGCTCCAGCGAAGTCAACCGAATCCAAGTGGATCCGGGTTCCGTTGTGAGTATTATGCCGCTTCGCTTGATGCATAGCCTCGGCATTCCAGTCAGCAAATTGGAGTCTACAGGCACCGTTATTTACGGATTCAACACCAGCGGGTCAAGGCCTTTGGGAAAGATCCGGATAAAATGTCAAATGGGTGATCTGAAGACGGAGGTCACATGTTACGTGATTGATGCTGAGACATCATATAACTTACTACTGGGTCGGCCTTGGATCCATAGTAATGTTATAATTCCTTCCACTCTCTATCAGTGTTTGAAATATGTCGACACTGATGGTAAGGTCAGGACGGTGGTCGCGGATAAGCAACCATTCAAAGGGTTTGAGAATTATTTCACCGATTCTCTCATTTATGGTAACGAATCCGATACTGAACCATCGGCCCAGGGCACGGACAGCGGAGAAGAAGCTGATACCGAAGCCGAATTTGATTACAATGGAGGTTTTGTTTTTAATGACATTGTACCCTTTGTAATCAATCTTGACGATGAACAATCGTCAGATGGCAGTTGTAACTGGCAACTTGCCAATAATAAAATAAATGATGATTTAGAGTACTCACTGTCTCTTGATGATGTGATAAAGGGATTGTATGATAATCCCGATTTATACATGCCGCTTCGATCGTCCTATATAGCAAAGAAAAGCCTCCAGCATTCTTTCGGGACAACCCTGGTTATCCCTGCCAAGATAGGAGGCGAAAAAGAAGTGATTTATGGCAAAGGAGAGAGTTTTCCATTACCAGATCATTTCTTAAGAGAAGATGAGAATGATGACAAATCTGGTCTGCATTTATCTAAGTATAGTCCGGAAGCGCGCAAGCTCATGGAAAAACAGGGATATGATTTCAAACTCGGAGAAGGTTTATATTTCGATCGAGGTGCCCGTATTCCAGTCAAAGCGGCATATGTACCGAAAGGGAAATCAGATGATTATTATAAATTCAGACGAGGTTTAGGCTATGCCTCCTCATCTGATGACGAATGTTGTTGGCAAGTCATCGATCAAATTGCGAACAAAGGTAAAGAAGGGTATTCTTCTGATTCTTCAACTTGGGACTCCGATACAAGTCTGGGGGAAGTATTCAAAGCCCTAATGGCGAATATGGCCACAGCTGATCCATCCACAATGGAGGACGACGATCAAATGCCAACATGGGAAGACCCATGGGTTCATCACCTGAACATGCAGTATGGTGATAGGTTTGAACAGAGGGAACCCCCCACTAAAGACAAAATAGTCCAAATTAATATGGACGATGAGGCTAACCCAAAGCCCATATTCATCAGCGATAGTCTTCCCCCAAATGAGAAAGAGGAGTTAATTGCTCTCATCAGGGAATATATTGACGTCTTCGCTTGGAACTATGAGGACATGCCAGGGCTCGACCCCAATGTGGCAATGCATCGCCTCAATATCAAGCCGGATGCCAAACCTGTCAAACAACAGCAGAGACGGTTTCGTCCGCAGATTATGGAAGCCATCGAGGCAGAGGTTAAGAAATTGATGGACTCAGGATTTATCCGAGAGGAACAACATCCAGATTGGCTAGCCAATATTGTTCCAGTCATGAAGAAAAATGGTAAAATCAGGATTTGCATCGACTTCAGGGACCTGAATGCGGCATGTCCAAAAGACGACTTTCCTCTCCCAATCACGGATATCATTATCGATAATACATGCGGATTTGAGAGAATGTCCTTTATGGATGGTTTTTTAGGATATAACCAAATCAAGATGCACCCGGATGATGAGAAACATACAGCGTTCAGAACACCCCTCGGTGTCTTCTGCTACACGGTGATGCCTTTCGGTCTAAAGAATACAGGCGTCACATACCAACGAGCAATGACGAAGATTTTCCAAGAACATCTCAGGAAAACAGTCGAATGCTATGTTGACGATTTGGTTGTAAAAAGCCGCAACAAAGAAGATCACATCAAGGACTTGAAGACGATGTTCGATCTTATGCGGAGTCATCAATTGAAGATGAACCCCACTAAATCCTTCCTTGGAATGTCCAGCGGAAAATTCCTTGGATTCGTCGTCACCACTAAAGGTATACATATCGATCCTGACAAAGTGAAGGCGATACATGAATTGCAACCCCCGAGAAATCTAAAAGAACTCAGAGGATTGCAAGGGCGCTTAGCTTACATCCGGCGGTTCATCTCAAATCTTTCTGGGAAGTATTAACCTTTCTCTAAGCTAAACAAAAAAGGTGTGTCATTTATTTGGGATGACGCCTGCTAAAAAGCACTCGAAGACATCAAAACGTATCTGACGAATCCCCCTGTTCTTGTCGCACCAAAATCAGGTAAACCATTCTTGATTTACATCAAGGCGATGAACCATTCGATAAGTGCTTTATTAGCACAAGACGATGATAATGGTCACGAACAGGCGGTTTATTACTTAAGTCGGACTTTGGTAGGCGCTGAGTCCTGATATCCAATGATTGAGAAAGAGTGCCTCGCATTGGTATTCACGGTACAAAAGATGCGGCATTACTTGGTTGGACAGACGATTTACGTTATCTCTAACGTTAATCCAGTACAGGTATTTATGACGCAACCGGGTTTGATGAATTGGCGGTTAGCGAAGTGGGCCCTTCTCTTGTCCCAGTATGATTTGCACTTTAAACAGCAGAAGTCGGTCAAAGGACAAACGATTTGTGATCTTTTGGCGGCAAACCCGACAACAGATACGGCAGAAGTATATGATGACTTGCCGGATGAAACCCACGAGGTTAATACTACATCACACCAATAAGTATGGCAATTATACTTTGATGGTGCTTCGAGAGCAGTTAATAAGGCAGTAACCCCCGGATGTCCTAAAGTCTCCTCCGGAGTTCGAGTTGTCTTAGTTTCCCCGGGGAAGCATGTGATGCCTCGGGCTTATTCACTGACTAGTCCATGCTCCAATAACGTAGCCGAGTACAACATGCTCCTCATTGGACTCAGTTTCGCCAAGGAGCTAGGGGTCGGATATCTCGAAGCTTTTGGGGATTCTCAATTGATAGTCAACCAAGTCCGTGGAGAGTATGAAGTCAGGAACCAAGACCTGATCCCATACCACCAGGAGGCCGTCAAAATAGCAGATTCTTTTGAAGAATTCTTTATTGAATACATCCCTCGTCTCCAGAACACTTATGCGGATGCACTGGCAGCACTAGCAGTATCACTTGCGTAGCCGCCCGAAACTGAACTGCTAGTCACAATAAGATCGCATCAACTCTGCATGCCCATATACAATATGGATATCGAAGAGGAAGATGATAGAAACATAGACGGTAAGAAGGTGAACTCAACTCAAATCGGGTCTGAGTCCCGAGATTGGCGTTTTCCTATCATTGACTACGTCCAATACGGTATTTTGCCAGAGGATGTAAAAGAAAGGGAATCAATCCATCGAAGAGCACCATGGTTCTTCTATAATGCCGAGACCCGTACATTATACCGTCGAGGGTATGATGATTTGCTACTCCGATGCCTTTCGAACGAAGAAGCAGAAGAAGTTCTTAAGGAAGCACACGAAGGAGAATGCGGTGCGCATCAGCCTGGTTCCAAACTGTATGATCGCATCAGGAGAATGTGATATTTTTGGCCAACAATGGTTCGTGACGCGATAGAATACGCCCGAGGATGTCACGCCTGTCAAGTACATGCAAATTATATGCACCAACCACCGGAGCGGTTACACACGTCAACCACGTCTTGGCCATTCAAGACATGGGGTATGGACATTGTCGGTCCTATTTTTCCCCCTTCAGTCAAAGGTGATCGATTTATTCTCGTAATCACGGATTACTTTTCAAAGTGGACTGAAGCAATTCCGCTTAAAGAAGTAAAGACGAACAACGTCATCAATTTTATCAAGCATCATGTTATATACCGACACGGCGTGCCAAGACGGATCATTCATGACAACGGTCCACAGTTCATAAGCAACGCTTTCGTCAGGTTTTGTGACAAGTTCAAGATTCAAGATGTTTCGTCAACAACTTATTATCCCGCTGCGAATGGATTAGCTGAGGCTTTTAACAAGACGATCATTAAGATCCTGTCAAAGCTCGTGAAGACCAATAAACGAGACTGGGACGATAAACTCGGTGAAGCACTCTGGGCTTATCGCACCACCGTACGCACACCTACGGGAGCCACCCCGTATTCGTTAGTATACGGATGTGAAGCTGTGCTACCGTTGGAAATCCAAATCTCATGACTTCGGATCGCTCTCGCAACAGAGATGACGACGGAAGAGAAACATCAAAAACGTATCGAAGAACTCGAAATGTTGGATGAAAGGTGCTTGGAAGCTCAACAACACATTGAGTTTTATCAAGCCAGAATATCTAGGGCTTTTAACAAAAGAGTCCGACAGAGAAGCTTCAAGGAAGGAGATCTGGTCCTCGCTGCTCGCCGACCGATAATCCTCAACTCCAAGAAGAAGGGTAAATTTGAACCCAAATGGGAAGGACCATTTGTGATAGACACAGTCTACTCAAACGGCGCATATCACCTTATTTCTCTAGAGGGCATCAGGCAATTAATGCCAATAAATAGGAAGTTCCTGAAAAAGTACTATCCCTAGTACATTCAGGATAACCCATTTATCGGGAAGTTTCTCGAAGAATATTACACTTAATATTCTAAAGGATAACCCGAAATTATTTTTTTTACCACTAAAATCCCTCACTGATCAATTTTAATTGACAGTGAGTCCACCAAAACTGTCTTTCTGGTCTAAGCCACCAACAAATTCCCCTCTTGATTCTTTCCATGAACAAGAGGTACATTTTTAATTCAGAGCCTCCTTTCGATAAATGAAAGAGCTCCCCTCTTTTCTCTTTGGTTAAACCTCTTCATGGTTATAACCAAAGTTAAAATTTCATTTCGATAAACGAAAAACTCATCTAGATAACCAATCCTATAAAAGGTAAGCTTATTTAGATCTTCCGGATTCTCGGAGTGGAGATCCCACTTCTAGTTTCTTTCTTGTACTGAAAATAGAATATAAAATTCTTCCTTTCCAGAATCAGGGAATAGAATATAAAATTCTTCCTTCCTTGTTCGGGGAATAGAATATAAAATTCTTCCTTCCCACACCAATCCTTTTCCAAGAATTTAGGATTCATCCTAGGAAGTTTATCCCGAATCCTAAGCAGGGATAAGTCTGCGCCTAACACGCGCTGCCGGTTTAGTCTTTCTCCGTAGAAGAAGACACCAGAGTTTGATTCTGGAGTATTTTATCCTGAAACCTAAGTAAGGATAAGTCTGTGCCTAACCCGCGCTGCCGGTTAGTTCTTAACCGTTTAAAAGAACACCCGCCCACATATTCAACATTGTGGCAGATTGTTATTAATAACACCAAAATCCATGCCTTACACGCATGGGGAATTTCATCCTGAATCCTAAGAAAGGATATGTCGACGCCTAACACGCGTCGCCGGTTTAGTCTTTACCTGTAGAAAAAGATACCAGAACCTGACTCTGGGGACCTTTATCCCGAAGCCTAAGTAGGGATAAGTCAACGTCTAATACACGTTGCTGGGTAGCCTATTCCCATAACAATGGCGAAATCTACGTATTCGAAGTCGTAGCACAAAGTCTTAGAGGATTCACTCTCTTAGCACAACGTTACATGCGGAACGGATTTAGACAATCCGCATGCTAGCCCGACTCAAACGGTAGTCGGTAAAGGCTAATCAAATCCGTTGAAGGTTGGGGGTTAGCCAAAAATCCTAAAGTCAACGTCTAACACGCGTCGCCGGGTAGCCTATTCTCGTAACAAATGGTAAAACCTATGTATTCAACATCATAGCACAAAGTCTAAGGGAGTTCATTCCTTTAGCACAACGTCACATGCGGAACGGAATAAAACAATCCGCATGTAAGCCCGATTCAAACGGTAGTCGGTAAGAGCACGTCAAATCCGTTGGAGGCTGAGGATTTGCCAAAAATCCTAAGTCAACGTCTCATACACATTGCTGTTTAGTCTTTTCACAGGAGAAAGATGTAGTCTACGTATTCAATATCGTAGCACTAAAAGGGTTAACTCTTTTAGCTTAACGTCACATGCGGAACGGACTTAAACAATCCGCATGCTAGCCCGACTCAAACGGTAATCGGTAAAGGCTCATCAAACCCGTTGATGGCTGAGAATTTGCCAAAAATTCTATAAATACGAGTCATTGACGCATCAATTCTATAAATTGGTCTCGTGACTCAAGTATCTGCCACGCTCTAATTCCTTAAGAGCTTAAACTGTGTAGACTCCAGCAGACGTACGAGTATAAACTGTGTCGAACGCCGGACAACGCGTCACAATGAAGCTTGGATGCCGGACAACGCGTCACAAGGAAGCTCAAACGCCGGATAGCGCGTTGTAAATGAAGATTCAACACCGACAATCGATGGTCAGTTCTATGTTGAAACAGCAAACTCGAGCTAAAAAGTCAGGAAATCGAGAATCGACTTCAAGTTCAAAATTCTGACAAACGGTCAGACAATAAATGCAGCAACGGAACCCTTACAGACATTCGACAAAGCACCGAATAGCCTGGAGGACTGAAGGAATCAAGAATAGAAGCCATTCCAAATATCCCGTCATCACCGATTGAAGGATGGGACAATCATATCCAAAGTATTCCAGACTCTTCTATAAAAGAGTGAGGCTGAAATACTTTGGAGGGGGTATCTGTAGGCGTATAAAACTGCCTATAGGTCCCTTAACACAGCTCGACGACGCTAATTCGACAAACCAACCATCGGGTAACGTATCCAAACACGATCGTTAGTCCACAACACCGAAGCCAAATGAAACGCGACGAAGCGGATTAACGAGGCTACGAGGCTAACGAACCGCACGCAAACAACGGAATAAATCCACTCGCGTGCGGAATCAAGCTAACGGGTTGAGGAATCAACGAGTCATCCAACCAAGAGCGGACTCGAACGAATCAAGATCGAATCAAGATCAGTTTCGGACTCGAACGCAGAAGTGGATTTACTGCTAAATTAGGATTCGGATTTACTGCCAAATCAGGTCAACGAATCAAGTCCGAATAAATCAACCACAGAACCGGAAAACGGACACAACGGCAAAACAACAAACACCTGGAGGACTCGGTCAAAACTGAGCCGCTCAGGTGGCTCACCGAGCCACCAAGGTAGCTCGGCGGCCAATAAGGTGGCTCGGTGGCCGAGCCACCAAGGTGGCTGGCCGAGCCACCTGTTGGTGGCTCGGTGGCCGAGCCACCTATAGGTGGCTAGGTGGTTCAGCCACCTGTGCCCGGGCACAGTAAAGAGAGGCTATAAATAGGAGAGTAGGGGCTCATTTTCAAGGTTTGGAAATTTTGGAGGCGAAGCTCTGCTGGATTCAAGGCTCGAGACTTAAAAAAGATTGAAGCTTTGGGACTTTGAGGACTTGCTCTTCCAGATC
>BQKN01006093.1:0-15219 GCA_022839385.1 Asparagus kiusianus | reverse complement strand
TTTCATTGTAACCGGATCTTATAAAAAGACCGGATCTTTCTGTAACGTAAAAAGTTGTTCTTTAAGAGTGCAATGGAATCGTCAATGAAGAAAGCATTAGTTTTTCCCGCGAACAATCTGGCGACCACAGTGGGAGCCACCGATCTCGCTGCCGAGATCGGAGCGTCGTAGCCGCGGATCTCGATCCCGGTCGTAGAGGAGGTCGAGTATGAGTTCGACCAGTAGAAGTACGAGGAGTACGTGTCCTCGTCCGGATCAACCTCCCCCCGTAAGTCCAAGAAATCCCAGAAGTTCTCCTCCAGGAGAAAAGTCCGTTGGTGCGAAGAAGTTGAAGCCACCAACGACAACCTCACCCCGATCGACGCCGAAGTTGCGTCGGGTGAAGTACCACCGGCCTCTAAGCAGGTCAAATCAGCCATTGAAGGCATGGTGACTCTCTCCAAGAGAGCTCGCCAGAGGTAGCGTCAACGCCTTGCGAAGCAATTCGCAAAGGCCATGGAATCTGTTGACGGGGTCCGCTACAATGCGGATCTGAAGAGCAAACGAGGCAAACAGCCTCAACAACAAATGAAGAGTGGTTCCTGCAAGCCATCAACTATAGAGTGGGTCTGTGTCAAACGGAACCGCTCGACGCTGGAGGAGCGTATCCGCAAACGCCGCGCATTATCGGCGCAAGCACGGGCCAAAGCTGAAGAAGCCCGTCGGAAGCTACAGAAGGAGGTGGTCAAGAAGCCGCCATCAACTCGCAGAGTTTGGAGGCCGAAGTCTGAAGCGGCAGTTCAGACCAAGGAGCAACAACTGCAACCTCCGAAAGTTCAACCTCCGGCGAATCAACCCAAATCGCCGGTGATTTCCGCAACTGTTCCGGGAGATCCCACAGGATCTTCCCAGAAGAGGAAGTCGGTTTTGGAGCGCCTCGGTCCACTTCCCAAGGAACGAGGCAAAGCACCAGTCCAAGAACGGTTGGGACCAATAAAGAAGTCCCAAACGATTCAGCATGCTGGGGGTCGCCGCAACCCTCAACATTTGGAAAAAATTGTGGCACCCAAGCGCACAACTTTGCGCATCGAGGTGCAGGAGCCCGCTAAAGATTCACGCCCACAAAGGCGCGTTTCGAGGCGCGTGACTCTGGAAAGCCCAAAGAAGGCAATTCATCCTCAGAAGGAAACGTTGTCGTCTGATGACGATGACGTTATACCTGGGAGATCGTGCCAACACACGATAGGTTGCTCAGACCTTCAAACGGATGAGCTGTACTATCGTAAATCCAGAAAGAGGAGCCCTCGAAGGCTCGAAACTCAATGTCCTTGTTCGAAGCTCATTCGGGCGGTACTGTCCGAATGCAACTGTGTCAAGGCAGTCCATGAGAGAGTTTCGGTGTTCGAAAGACTCAGCACTGGAACGCCAAAACCAAGGCATAGGCGTTACCAACGAAGAAGAACGATGGTCGAAGACGGTGAACATTCAAGAGTCACCGCCAACATGACCAACAGAGGAACATCGGCTCAGGATAACCCCGAGGCATTCCAGAAATACCCCGACGTGTAACTCGTCTTCAGTCCGGAGCTATCATTCGTGTAACGTATGGTAGGGTTCGAACAATAGTACCCTCGGGAGATGAAGAATCAGATGCCGGCTCAGCAGTTGCATCTGACAATACCGTGTCCAGCGAAGGACAGCCCCGCGAGTCGTTCATGATAAGCGCGGAGCAAGTGGCCAAGATGCTCGAAGACGCCATGGCCAAACAACAAGAAAGCTTTAGGTTTGAAATGCAGATGGCCATGCAGAACATGAGAGAGATGCATGACCAACAGATCCAAGCATTGAGGAACCAACAAGGCAAACTAAGTCGTCATAACCAGAACAACCTGGAAGATGAGGACACAAATGAAACTCGTAATGCCAATAACCCTCCCATCAATCCAGGGGGTGGTAACGAGAATGCTAGCGAAGACACGGGTGAAAGCCTGAAAATTAAAAATCTCGAGAGCAAAATCAATACATTGATTTCCGCTCAAGAGACGAAAAAGACAGGCATTCCTTGTCCATACCCAAGAGAGTGGGAATCAATCCCATATCCGGCGAAGTTCAGTCTAATTAACTTCACGTCGTTTAATGGGATGGGTTTACCTACTCAGCATTTGATTTACTTCAAATCGCACTTGGGAGTCATCTCCGGTAATGAGCCTCTGATGGTGCGGTCATTCGTTGGCACTCTTCGTGGAGCCGCCTTCGATTGGTATCGCCGCCTCAAGCCAAGAAGCGTAAACAGCTGGGACGACATGGAGACTAAGTTTCTCTCAAATTTCTTCGACGATGACACCGAGATCTCTATCGGATCGTTGCTCGATGAGAAGCAAAAAGACGGGGAGTTAGTCGACACCTTCGTCAAGAGGTTCCGGAATAAAGCGATGAATTGCCGGGACCCGATCACTGAGGAATTCATCCTCCAGACCTGCCACAACAACCTTTCGCTGGATGTGTTGGAAGCAATGGGCACAGCACCATCCAAAACCTGGAAGGATTTGAAGGTTCGAGGAGAGCAAGCTGAACGATTCCTCAGGAGAAAGAAGGCGGAGAGAGGCTAACCGGCAACAAATCCTCCGAAGCAGAACTTCAACCAAAAAGGGAAAGGTAAAGCTCATGCTAATGCCGTTGATGCTAACCAAACTTTTCAATTACAACCTCAGCAATAGCAGCAGCAACGAGCGCCACAACAATCGCAGCCACATTGGCAGCAACGGCCTCAGAAGCAAAAGTCTTCGGAGCCGAGGTTTCCCAAAGTCTACTCCTTCAAGGATGATGAAGTTCCCGGCATCTTCAAGTACTTGTTAGAGAACAACAAAATCCAGTTGCCGGCGATTGTAGATCATGAAGGGGCCACCAAGGTGACGGACCCGAAGTACTACGCGTACCACAGAGCGGTCCACCACCCAACGAAGTCTTGCTACCACCTCAAGGACAAGATCCAGGCATTGATCGACGTAGGAGTCATAACCCCGAAACCGGCCAAGAATGTGGGAGCAAATGCGGTGTCAATCAGTTTTGGATTAGTGCCTACAGCTTGGTTCGAGCCAAAGCGCGTCACCAAAGTCGGGATGAAGACAGTGAATGACGACCCGCACGGACAACGCCAAAAAGGACTTGTCCCACACACAGCCCCAAACGGTGAAATTCTCTGGGTACACCCCGACCTGATTGAAGATGAACAATGGGCCGGATCGTCATCCAAGAAGAAGTCGAAAGGGAAAGGGAAGTCTTGTTGCGGAGTCTCTGCTATCCCAGGAGAAGATGACGAAAGAATCCCAACTTTCCTGCTTTCTGACGAAGAACAGGAGGTCTTTGCGACCCGGAGTGGAAATGAGTATCACTTCAAATATCCATCTCCCGGTGATCAATTAGCCGAGCAGGGGGTGACAAAACAGGGACCAGCCAAGACTCTCACAGAGCTGGGGGTGATTACGGTTCCTAAACCGGTTGAGGAGGCTCGACGACAGCCGGTAGATAAACAGAAAGAAAAGAGGCCCGAGGAAGTGAAAAATCCGAAGCAGTCTCATTTCAGTCGTCCGATTGGAAAGGATAAATCGGAGAGTTCGAAAACTCCGCGCGTCTTCGACATCATGGCTCAGCTACCCAATATTCCAGCGCGGATAACGCTATATGAGTTGCTGTGGCTGTCTAAGGAGACTAGAGAAGCCTTGCAAGAAGCCTTGGCCGATTCAGAAGCGTTCCTCACTCGGATCAAGCCAGCTCCTGAAGAACTGGAAATGTTAGCTCAACAGTGTAATGTGGCAGCTAAGAATATTCCCTGCATCACTTTCACCAAAGAGGACATGCAAACAAAGAATTCAAACCACGATCGGCCCCTGTACTTCGTCGGGTACATTGGCTCCAGCGAAGTCAACCGAATCCAAGTAGATCCGGGTTCCGCTGTGAGTATTATGCCACTTCGCCTAATGCATAACCTTGGCATTCCAGTCAGCAAATTAGCAGCCACAGGCACAGTCATTTACGGATTCAACACCAGCGGGTCAAGGCCTTTGGGAAAGATCCGGATAAAGTGCCAAATGGGCGATTTGAAGACGGAGGTCACGTGCTACGTGATTGATGCGGAGACATCCTATAACTTACTATTGGGTCGGCCTTGGATCCATAGTAATGTTATAGTTCCCTCCACCTTACATCAGTGTTTGAAATATGTCGACACTGATGGAAGGGTTAGGACGGTGGTCGCGGATAAGCAACCATTCAAAGGGTATGAGAATTACTTCATAGATTCTCTCCTTTATGGTAATGAATCCGATACGGAACCATCGATCCAGGGCACGGACAGCGGAGAAGAAGCTGATTCCGAGGCCGGATTCGATTACAATGGCGGTTTTGTTTTAAATGACATTGTACCCTTTGTAATCAATCTTGACGATGAACAATCGTCAGATGGCGGTTGTAACTGGCAACTTGCCGATATTGAAATAAATCATGATTTAGAGTGCTCCTTGTCTCTTGATGACACGATAAAGGGATTATATGATAATCCAGATTTATATATACCGCTCCGATCATCTTATGTAACGAAGAGAAGTCTCCAGCATTCTTTCGGAACAACCCGGATTATTCCTGTCAAAGTAGGGGGACAAAAAGAAGTGATTTACGGTAAAGGAGAAAATCTTCCGTTGCCAGATCATTTCCTAAGAGAAGATGAAGACGATGACAAATCTGGTCTGCACTTATCTAAGTATAGTCCAGAAGCGCGCACGCTCATGGAAAAACAAGGATACGATTTCACACTCGGAGAAGGTTTATACTTCGACCGAGGTTCCCGTATCCCAGTCAAAGCGGCATATGTACCGAAAGGAAAACCAAATGACTATTATCGTCACAAGAGAGGCTTAGGCTATGTTTCATCAGATGACGAATGTGGTTGGCAAATTATCGATCAAATTGCTAACAAAGCTAAGGGTGGGTACTTGCCAGATTCTTCAGCTGAGGATTCCGACACAAGTCTGGGAGAAATGTTCAAGACCTTAATGTCGAACATGACTACAGCTGATCCATCTACGTTGGAGGACGACGATCAAATGTTAACGTGGGAGGACCCATGGATTCATCACCTAAACATGCAGTATGGTGATAGGTTCGAACAGAGAGAGCCACCCACCGAAGACGAAGTAGTCCAAATTAATATGGGCGATGAGGCCAATCCAAAGCCCATATTCATCAGCGGTAGTCTTCCCCCAGATGAGAAGGAGGAGTTAATTGCCCTTATCAGGGAATATATCGACGTCTTCGCCTGGAACTACGAAGACATGCCAGGGCTCGACCCCAATGTGGCAATGCACCGCCTCGACATCAAGCCGGATGCCAAACCTGTCAAACAACAGCAAAGACGGTTTTGTCCGCAGATTATGGAGGCCATCGAGGCAGAGGTTAAGAAGTTGGTCGACTCAGGATTTATCCGAGAGGAACAACATCCAGACTGGTTAGCTAACATCGTTCCCGTCATGAAGAAAAATGGTAAGATCAGGATTTGCATCGACTTCAGGAACTTGAATGAAGCATGTCCAAAAGACGATTTTCCTCTCCCAATCACGGATGTCATTATCGACAATACATGCGGATTCGAGAGAATGTCCTTCATGGACGGCTTTTCGGGGTATAATCAAATTAAGATGCACCCGGATGACGAGAAACATACAGCATTCAGAACGCCCCTCGGTGTCTTCTGCTACACGGTGATGCCTTTCGGTCTGAAGAATGCAGGTGCTACATACCAACGAGCGATGACTAAGATTTTCCAGAAGCACCTCAGGAAAACGGTTGAATGCTACGTTGATGATTTGGTGGTAAAAAGCCGCAACAAAGAAGATCACATCAAGGACTTGAGAACGATGTTTGATCTCATGCGGAGTCATCAGTTGAAGATGAATCCCACAAAATCCTTCCTCGGAATGTCCAGCGGAAAATTCCTAGGATTCGTCGTCACCACTAAGGGTATACACATCGACCCAGACAAGGTAAAGGCGATAAATGAATTGCAACCCCCGAGAATCCTAAGAGAACTCAGAGGATTGCAAGGGCGTTTAGCTTACATCCGGCGGTTCATCTCAAATCTTTCTGGGAAGTGCCAACCATTTTCTAAGCTAAACAAGAAGGGCGTGTCATTTATTTGGGACGATGCTTACCAAAAAGCGCTCGAAGATATCAAGACATATCTGATGAATCCCCCTGTTCTTGTTACACCAAAATCAGGTAAACCGTTCTTGATTTACATCAAGGCGATGAACCACTCGATAAGTGCTTTACTTGCACAAGATGATGATAATGGTCACGACAGGCAGTCTATTACCTAAGCCGGACATTAATAGGCGCCGAGTCCCGATATCCGATGATTGAGAAGGAATGTCTCGCATTGGTATTCGCAGTACAAAAGATGCGGCATTACTTGGTCGGACAGACGATTTACGTTATCTCTAACGTTAATCCAGTACGGGTATTTATGACGCAACCGGGTTCGATGAATTGGAGGTTAGCGAAATGGGCCCTTCTCTTGTCCCAATATGATTTGCACTTCAAACAGCAGAAGTCGGTCAAAGGACAAGCGATTTGTGATCTTTTGGCGGCAAGTCCGACAACAGATACGGTTGAAGTATATGATGACTTGCCAGACGAAACCCACGAGGTTAATACCATATCACACCAACAAGTATGGCAATTATACTTTGATGGTGCTTCGAGAGCAGTTAATAAGGCAATAACCCCTGGATGTTCTAGAGTCTCCTCCGGAGTTGGAGTTGTCTTAGTTTCCCCAGGGAAGCACGTGATGCCTCGAGCCTATTCACTGACGAATCCATGTTCCAATAACGTAGCCGAGTACAACGCGCTCCTCATTGGACTCAGTTTTGCCAAGGAGCTGGGGGTCGAATATCTCGAAGCTTTTGGGGATTCTCAATTAATAGTCAACCAAGTTCGTGGAGAGTACGAAGTCAGGAACCCAGATCTGATTTCGTACCACCAGGAGGCCGTCAGAATAGCGGATTCTTTTGAGGAATTTTATATTGAATACATCCCTCGTCTCCAGAACGCTTATGCGGATGCACTGGCAGCACTAGCAGAATCACTCGCGCAACCGTCCGAAGTTGAACTGCTAGTCACAGTAAGATCACACCAACTCTGTATACCCATATACGATATGGATATCGAAGAGGAGGATGACAGAAACGTAAACGCCAAAGAGGTGAACTCAACCCAAATCAGGTCTGAGTCCCGAGATTGGCGCTTTCCCATCATTGACTACGTCCAATATGGCATTTTGCCGGAGGATGTAAAGGAAAAAGAATCTATTTTCCGAAGAGCACCACGGTTCTTTTACAATACCGAGACCCGTACGTTATATCGCCGGGGGTATGACGATTTGCTTCTCCGATGCCTTTCGAACGAAGAAGCGAAAGAAGTTCTTAAGGAAGCACACGAAGGAGAATGCGGTACGCATCAGCCTGGTCCCAAGCTGTATGATCGAATCAGAAGAATGGGATATTTCTGGCCAACAATGGTTCGTGACGCGATCGAGTACGCCCGAGAATGTCACGCTTGTCAAGTGCATGCAAATTATATGCACCAACCACCGGAGCGGTTACACACGTCAACCACGTCCTGGCCATTCGAGACATGGGGTATGGATATTGTCGGTCCTATCTTTCCTCCTTCAGTCAAAGGTGATCGATTTATTCTCGCTATCACCGACTACTTTTCAAAGTGGGCTAAAGCCATTCCGCTTAAAGAAGTGAAGACGAACAATGTCATCAACTTCATCAAGCATCATGTCATATACCGACACGGCGTGCCGAGACGGATCATTCATGACAACGGTCCGCAATTCATAAGCAACACTTTCATCAGGTTCTGTGACAAATTCAAGATTCAAGATGTTTCGTCAACGGCTTATTATCCTGCTGCTAATGGATTAGCTGAGGCTTTTAACAAGACTATCATCAAGATCTTGTCAAAACTCGTGAAAACCAATAAGCGGGATTGGGTCGATAAACTCGGCGAAGCGCTCTGGGCTTATCGCACCACCATACGCACACTTACGGGAGCCACCCCATATTCGTTAGTATATGGATGTGAAGCCGTGCTACCGCTGGAAATTCAAATCCCCTCCCTTCGGATCGCTCTTGCAACGGAAATGACGACCGAAGAGCAACATCAGAAACGTCTCGAAGAACTCGAGAGACTGGACGAAAGGCGCTTGGAAGCTCAACAACACATTGAGTTCTATCAGGCTAGGATGTCCAGGGCTTTTGACAAAAGGGTCCGCCAAAGAAGCTTCAAGGAAGGAGATCTGGTCCTCGCTACTCGTCGACCAATAATCCTCAACTCCAAGAAGAAAGGTAAATTCGAACCTAAGTGGGAAGGACCGTTTGTAATAGACACAGTCTATTCAAACGGCGCTTATCGCTTAATTTCTCTAGAGGGTGTCAGGCAATTAATGCCAATAAATGGGAAGTTTTTGAAGAAGTACTATCCCTAGTACATTCAGGACAACTCATTTATCGGGAAGTTCCTTGAAGAATATTACACTTAATATTCTAGAGGATAACCCAAGTTCATTTTCCAAATTCCCTCACTGATCAATTCCAAGTTACAGTGAGACCATCAAAATGTCCTTCTGGCCCTCTTGACTCTCTCCATGAACAAGAGGTCCATTTTCAGTTCGGAGTCTCCTTTCAATAAACGAAAGAACTCCCTTTCTTTTTTCTTTGGTTAAACCTTCTCATGGTTATAACCGAAGTTAAAATTTCACTTCGATAAACGAAAAACTCGTCTTCTGATCAGATAATCAATCCTATAAAAGGTAAGTTTATCTAGATCGTCCGGATTCTCGGAGTGGAGATCCCACTTCTAGTTTTCTTCTTGCACTGGAAATAGAATATAAAATTCTTCCTTTCCAGAATCAATGAATAGAATATAAAATTCTTCCTTCCTTGCTCGGGGAATAGAATATAAAATTCTTCCTTTCCCACACCAACTCCTTTTCCAAAATTTATCAATTTAGGATTCATCCTAGGAAGTTTATCCCGAATCCTAAGCAGGGATAAGTCTACGCCTAACACGCGCTGCAGGTTTAGTCTTTTTTCCGCAGAAAAAGACACCAGAGTTCAATTCTGGGGTATTTTATCCTGAAACCTAAGCAAGGATAAGTCCGCGTCTAACACGCGCCGCCGGTTAGTTCTTAACCGTTGAAAAGAACACTCGTCCACATATTCAACATTGTGGCAGGTTGTTATTAATAACACCAAAATCCATGCCTCACACGCGTGGGGAATTTTATCCTGAATCCTAAGGAAGGATATGCCGATGCCTAACACGCGTCGCCGGTTTGGTCTTTATCCGTAGAAAAAGATACCAGAGCCTGACTCTGGGGACCTTGATCCCGAAGCCTAAGTAGGGATAAGCCAACGTCTAATACACGTTGCTGGGTAGCCTATTCCCATAACAATGGCGAAGTCTACATATTCGAAGTTGTAGCACGAAGTCTAAGGGAGTTCATTCCTTTAGCGCAACGTCACATGCGGAACGGATTAAAACAATCCGCATGTAAGCCCGACTCAAACGGTAGTCGGTAAGAGCACATCAAATCCGTTAAAGGCTGAGGATTTGCCAAAAATCCTGAGTCAACGTCTCATACACGTTGCTGTTTAGTCTTTTCACAGGAGAAAGACGAAGTCTACGTATTCAATATCGTAGCACTAAGAGAGTTAACTCTTTTAGCTTAACGTCACGTGCGGAACGGATTTAGACAATCCGCATGCTAGCCCGACTCAAACGGTAGTCGGTAAAGGCTAATTAAATCCGTTGAAGGCTAGGGGTTAGCCAAAAATCCTAAAGTCAACACCTCACACGTGTCGCCGGGTAGCCTATTCCCGTAACAATGGCGAAGTCTATGTATTCGACATCATAGCACGAAGTCTCAGAGAATTCAATCTCTGAGCGCAACGTCACATGCGAACGGATTTAAACAATCCGCATGCTAGCCCGACTCAAACGGTAGTCGGTAAAGGCTCATCAAACCCGTTGATGGCTGAGGGTTTGCCAAAATTCCTATGAGTATTATGGTCAATCATTTCAAACAGAATGACGAATCATAATAAAAATAAAGATGAAAACCAGTTTCACTAAAAGAACCAAAAGTCAAAGTACACAGCAAACCAAATCATACATCAAGTCCATGACCAAAAATCTGCTGACTGATCTTAGAAAGCTTCTCATCATAAGCTTGCCTAAGTTCAGCTCTGATGGACTCCTCGGTGGCGGTCGAAGTCTTCGCAGCAGTCTCCTCTGTCTCGACTAGCTTCTGCTTCAAGGACTTCAACTCATCAGACAAAGCCGTGCAGGTTTGCTGATCTTGTGCTTTCGTCATCTGAAGAATACCCAAAGTCTCCTCTTCTTCACGGAGTTCTCTTCTGAGCCGCTCTATCTTGGTCTCGCAAGAAGTAATGGAAAAGTCGAGCTCGGCAAGTGAAGATAATCTAGTAGCAAGGCCGGTCTCAACTCGATCTACTCGGTCTCGCTGTATTTGAATCTCAAGCTCAGCGAGAATCTGAGTCTCGCGCAGTGACTGTAAGCGGGTATCCAGCTCAGCAGCAATAAATGAGGAAGCACCTGCATCTCGGAGCTCACGAAACATCTGAAGCTCATGCTCTAGGCAATCGAGGTCATCAACTATAGCCTGCGCCAAATCTGGATATCCTGCTCCCCTTATCAAATTAACTTTGGAATCAAGGAAAGACTTGAATTGGCGAAGAAGGAGTCCGCCGTGGAAGAGCTTGCCAATCATAGCATTCATGAAGGAGAAGAAGGAGCGAAGTTCTATGCAGAGAACGATCTTCTCAGGATCGTCGTCTGATAGCAACTCTTTCACAAGGGCATGGAGCCGAGAAGAAGGTCCTACACAAAGAAGGGGAAATCCGTCAGAAAAAGACCTTGAGGAAGAACAAACAACATTCTCAGTTGCTTAATTCATACCCTCTTGAGTCACTGGGGGTAGTGGAGATGTAACGGCTGCAGATGTATCAACTGGTGTAGTTGGTCTCACAGCCGGCTCAACAGGGTCATTCTCGACAAAAGCTCCTGTCAAATTTAAAACAGAATTCGCAGAGACATCACATTATAGCTGCATTAGTCAAAATTGGCTAGTCCTATAATCAACTCAGAAGGAGGCACATACCTTCAAAGGAACCGTCCTCGGGATCTTTGGCGAATGTGGACTCAGGAAACATATCTCCAGGTAACTGGTCATCAATCTGAGGAGAGCTATACATGAAGTGCAGAATGGGAGTGTCCGTAAACAAGCTTTCCTCGTCAAAATCATCAATCGAGAAGTCTGACATAAGAGAATATAAGTACCAAAGAAGAATGAAGAGACTACAACCAATAAAAATGAGTTACCTTTCATGGGTGCATTAGCCTCTTTATTTCCAAAATCCTTGTTCGCCTCCTGCAAGTTATCTAAAGGAGCAGGAAGTACAGAGACGATTAGAGGATGCACAAATTCCTTTGTGTGCCATCTAAAAGATACATTGTCAATAGTAGATATACTTGGATCCGCGGGATCAGGTGCTACATTAATATCCTCCCTAATGTCAGCAACTCCTGTAGGCCTCTCTACATGGGGCAGTGGGTCAGGCTCACCAGGAGATACAGGAACGGGATCGGGACTCACCTCGCTCTCTCCACGCTCTCCTATATAGAGATGGGAAAAGCATGAGTCAATGTTCAGAATAATCAAGAGGATGGTTTACAGGGTAGATGTTACCTCCGTCACTAGCAGGATCATCACCAGCCAAATCCATGTCAGAGGCTTAGGAAGCTGCACGCGGCTTGCGGGCTAATCTCTTCCGCCTAGCAGCAGGGACAATAATCGAAGGTCTCGCTCGGGGAGGAGGATGGAACTCTTCTTCCTGGTCACCAATGGTCCCTGAAACATCAAACCGTTGTTAGCTTTAATAATTCTAGAAAGCAGAAGAAAAAGATGAATGGTTAACCTCGTTCGGAAAAATCCTCGTAATCTTCAGGATCTCCGCCTGAAACCTCGTCCGCAGAATGAAAGGTCCTCTTTCCTTCTTCATCAATCCGACGAGTCTTGTTCCGTGTTCTTTGTGACCGAGCGTCTTCCCGAATCCTATGGGAATCAACCTGAGAAGCTTCCTCGGCCTCTAGCTCTACAATCGGCTTCACGGGGATAGTCTTGTTGGCTGCTAACAGCCACTTACAACTCAAGAAAGTGAGGTTCAACTGCCGATCAGCACTCGGGAGACTGAACTTGGCACCAGTACAGCCAGTCACGGTCCATAACCAAGCACGGAGACCATCCACCAAACCGCCGTGGGCCCGAAGCTGTTGACGAGGATTCCCGACGTAAAGCTGATCATAGCCAAACTGGCGAGCAAATCGACAGGGTAGATATGGATCTATGAAACACTGATCCCTCACCCGAAAAGTCAGATAACCCGGCCTAATATTCACTAGCCAGTTAAAGCAGCCGATGTCCAAGTGAGTTCGATACTCTCTCGGCCTCTCCTCATCTATCAAACAATCGCCGTATCGGCCGAAGAACTGCGGAAAGCAAGTGGAAAATGTCCAACACTTGTGGACCTGCAGCTGCTGTCTGATGTCAGAAAATCCACGCCCCTCCCACTTGCCATTCTCAAGCAACTGTAGTAGGGGAACGGAGTGGTCTGTGGCGCTCGGTACCGACATCATATCGGAACAATGAAGGACGAACCAGGCCATCAAATAAGTGTACGGGAGCTCCGTCTTAATGGTGGGAATCTGACCCGGCAAATCACTTTCCTTCCATGTAAAGGCACCAGAAAGCTGTCGAAGTCCTCGATGAATGTTGGCCACCATCACCGGAAGAAGTGAAAGTTCTTTCTTGTAGGCGAGCTGAACTGCTGGATAAAGCACTTCCAAGGGCAAGGCGTCGCCAGACTGATATGGAACCACGCACTTCTTCAACCAAATAGCGAGATATCCAGCAAGAAGAGTCATCGGTCGAATCGGTGCGGTTGCATGCCATAGGAATGATTTGAACTTGGTCCCTGTAGGGAAGCCATCCTCAGGACTGCTAGTGGTATAAGAATGAGCGTCAATCTTCTTCAGTAGACTGTTCACCCCTGAGGGAGTAAGTGAGGCCAACTCACAAATAGCCTCGCCAGAATTATTCTCCAGATTCCTGAACAGATAATTTGCAAACTGCTTCAGACTCACACATACCTTAGTCCTCTTCGCTAAAGGCTCAGACTGCGCTAAAGCAATATGATAGTGACAAGTGAGGTCCCATAGAGTCTCATAACGGTCGGGCATACGATCCTTCAATTGATTCAATTCATGATTAGAGGGAAAGTACTCCTGGTATAGCATCTGTCCCATGGGCAAGCCAGAAATCCTATGCATCTCGTGAAGAGCCAAGCCCAACTCCCCTTGCCGGGTCAGAAAAGTGTTCGAATCTGGATTATATAGCTCGAACAAAGCATAGAAATGCCTCACGCTGACGGGCAAGCCATACATGGTGGCACGAACGGCTGCATATAAACCACAAGCGTGCAACTCCTCGCCCCATCGGCTCAATACGTACGTCGTCATGCGAGTCCACCAAAACTTGTCCAAAGAATAGACCCAACCATAAATCCTGTGACGCGTCGCAGGCATCTCCCGTCCTAGAGCAGCGAGGCGATTCCTCAAGGTAGAAGCGGTGGCAAGGAACTCGTTACGTGGTGGTGCATCCAGCCCCAATACCCCAGGATGCAATCCGGTGATATGACTCCTGCTCGAGCCAGGAAATGCCTGATGAGTGATGTAGCCGCAGTGGACTCTCTCATGCTCCTCCGTCAAGCGCCACGACATCTCCCGTGTCACAGCCTGACGCCTGAGCTCAGTCAATGAACGATGCCGAGGAATCTTCGGCAAATATATGAAGCCAGTGCCAGTCTTATGAAGCCACTGCTCGGCCTCAATAAACACGGCATCCGGGTCTTCGACAGAGTCGCCAAATAAGAAATCGCTCTTCCGAAGAGGCTGAATAGAACTGGCGTCCTCCACGAAAGGTGCATCGGTAATCAACTGTCGAAGAGCACGATGCCCACCCTTCTTCACCACTCGGGCAACCTCAGTCGACGTGCCCGAAACGAACTGAGGAGTAACTGGAATGGGGGAAAGATCGTCGGAAGTCGAATAGTACTCACCACGACGCCCATATACCGCATGAGAGGAGAATGATCCAGAAGGATATCTCACTGGAAATAAAACAGTTAAACACCTGTTAGTCTCAATTATAAAAGGAAATTGAACTCATCTTACAAATGGGTAAGATAGAGTCATTGCCTTATAAAGGGTGAGACGATTTGGCCACATTGTGCAGTCACAAGATAGGGTATATCGATAATATATCCCTGCCTTATAAAGCACAATGTAGCTTCAAATCGCCCCCTTTATTTTGAGATATGGTTTTAACCAAGGAGAATCAAGGCTCTTCCCGATTGCCTCACCAAGGAGAACAACGTGGGGTAAAAGGACCAATTTGCAAATTTCTAAGAAAAAAGGGGTTAATTTGTAAATTTCCAAATATTACCAAAAATAGCTCACCAGCATAAGAGGGAGGCGCGTCATCAGCCGACGTAGCAGGGGAACGACCTCTCGAGACGCGCGACATAATGAGCTGCAAAATAAATTGAGGGATCAGATCCAGAAAAAAGATCCCCTTTTTATCAATTCTACCCCCCCTGAAAGAGAAGCTCGAGGCGCCAAATCACAATTCTAACCCTCATAGGCAACCTCATGAATTCATAAATTAAATTAAACATGAAATATCCAAAAATCATGGAGGGTTTACCTAAGGAAAAGCTTGAGGATCCGACAAATATTAGATCTTGAAAAGGGCTCAAACCACGTGCTCGAGGGGCCTGAGAGAAACTCTAAATATGGAAGTTTGGAGAGATTTTTCGGTCCAAGATCAAAAGGAAGCCTAGATCCAAGACAAATATCAAGGTTTGGGGGAGAAAAGATGCTCGAGGGAAAGAAAATCAAGAAAAGAGGCAAAAGGGGGGGGGCCGGCCCTAGAGGAGAGAAAGAAAAGAAAATAAAGAAAAAAAAAGACCCCTTTTATAATGTGAACCAACCCTGAACCAGACCGGACCAAGGTGAACCAGACCAGACCAGTCCAAA